>WOXC01010472.1:0-50883 GCA_011680675.1 Gymnobelideus leadbeateri
AGAGTGTGAGCTCCTATTCTCTATATCTCTTCATCAGGTACCTGACTACAGAGATGTGAAAGAAAATTGTAGACAAAAGCCTGCTTGTCCCCTTCATAAATTTTTGCAGTCATCCCCTGGATTCTTATGCAGATCATTCTTGTCCAATGGAACTAGACCACACTGTGCATAATTAAAACCCTTCACTGGTACTGTGAATTAAGCATATTGTAGAGGTCCTGCATACTTGTATAGAGCATTCCCACACAGATTTTCTTTTTTTTTTTTTTTGCTTTTTGGAGGGCAGTTGGTGTTAAGTAACTTGCCCAAGGTCACACGGCTAGGTTTTTGTTTGTGTGTGCGTTAAGTGTCTGAGGCCAGATCCGAACTCAGATCCTTCTGACTCCAGGGCCAATGTTCTATTCACTGCATCACCTAGCCACCCTTCAGATTTTCTAGAGACAATAAAAAAGCATATAGGTAAGTCAACTCCCCTGTTTTAGGAAATCATGCTGATTATAATTTACTTTATATCCCTTTGAAAACTTCCCTTCTTTTACTCATCTTGAAATAAACTATGTCCTGAAAATAAACACCAGAGGAAATTTGAAATGTGTTATCTAATACCAGTGGGAGCATGTTTCCAAATTTCAAAAAAAAAAAAACTTGTATTATAAATCAGTGTTCCTTGTGATTATCATGTCTCTGTCTGGTAAGATCAAATCTTTGATGGCCAGATTTGTTTCTGGACTCTTTAAAGCACTTCACTGTAGGGATTGTGTTAAATATAATCTAAATTTCTCTAAAAAGTGCTAATAATTATTACTGATGTCTTTATTTTTATCCATTTCCCATTTTTCAGAGTCAATGACTTGTTTTAATAGGCCTAGTAGAAACTATTAAAATGGGCTATCTTTTCTTCCTCTTTATTTTTTTTTAATTTGGTGTTAATTTTGACCTTTTATCTTTTATTACTCTAAGATCTGACTGCACAAAGACAGTGAGTTCTCAAATGAATCCTACAGCTCAATGCTCAGAATCACAAAATTCAGTTTTGAATTTTCATGGATCATGTTTAAAGTGAAGAGTGTCCCTCAACTCATTTTCCTTGATTCAAGATCACATTCTCAGTTACCTCATGGAGTATCCAAATTTGACTCATATCTATGTCACTCTCAAGAAAAGAAAAGGGGCCTTTATCTTCCATGCAAGCTCCCAAACTAATAAGGCATCAAACAAGACAAGTTTTATTTAGCCTGACAAAAAAATGCAAAGGGCTCACACACAAACCCATAAGTATTCAAGACAATTCTCCTTCCTTTCCAAAGGGCCTCCAAATCCCCCAGGAACTGACATTGTCTTTCAGACTTCTAATATTATCCTAGGATAGAAGAATCATCCTCATCCTCACAAAAGGAAAGCCCTTGATATTACATGATTTTATTTTGCTGTTACCAGAAAAAGATTGGCCCCAGATTTGTGATTCCTAGAGTTGATGCCTCTAACCTCAATCAGAAAAAGAGCCAAGAGGACAATGGGGAGTTAAGCTATTTATCTATCAAGGAACTATCAAGGAAATATAGATTTGCTCTAGACTTATGGTGTCTCCCTGAAATTGAGGAAATTTCAAGCAAGAACAGGCTTCAGGCTCCTGAGGAGTCTTCCTGTCTTCTGAGAGCCTATACAGTGTCTTCCTAGAGCAGAGTGACACCCCACTACTACCTCTCAAAACAGGTAAAGTAATGCTAGAAAATCTAGCAACATTCTCCCTTTGTAGGTCTCACCTTTTGTCAGGATTTATACAGTTCACATTACTCACAATACCAGTGAAAGGTTTTATTCTTCCACCATGTGGCTCACTCCCTTATTTCTTCTTGGGTATCCTTCTTGTTCAGGAATTCCTCCACTGGGTTCTGGATTGCTATTCTACTTGTATCCCATGTGTTGATTTCTCTACAGAAATTCCACTTGAGTTTACAAGAAAGTTTTGTCAAATGAATAGGATTGTTACTTTTATTGGATATTTATAATACACTAACAACTAAAATAAATCATTAATCCCAGCAGTTAATTTTGCTACCCTACCCTAACAATCCTCGATCTCCCTTCCAAGAGTTACAGATCATAGAAAAGTAGGGTTATGAACATAGCCTGAATAAGACAAGAAAAAATTTCTCCCTACACTGAGTTCCTGCAAGAGAAAGAAAAACTCTTCACCAACTCTAGGGTAAACCGAAGGATGGTTTCTTCCATGGAATTGTGCCTGACTGATCATCAACCTACATAAGACAGAAGATTGGGACAATTGAAGTCAGTATGCAGAGAATAGAGCAATAATAAAGCTAGCTTTTTTAAAAAAATAAATAAAGCACATGGGGGAGACCAACACTAGTGAGCTAACATCCATTCTCTCACTTAAAACACTTCAAGTTGCCCCTTTTTTTCCTGCCTACAGAATGTGGGAATGTTTCCCATCTTAATTTAGTGCTTTTCTTATCTTTTTCCTTGAAAGAATTACAAAAATGCTTTATTTTTTATTCTAGCTTTGATCTTTTTTTTTAACCAGAGAAGCTCTGTCTAATGGTTCCTCCCATTCAAGGTTCCCACCCACAGAGATTTTTGTCTTTCTCCCAAAGCCTAGAGTGGGAACAAGGGACTCATGGCAAGAGCCAGTCCCTATAATCTCCCTTTCTTCCACCCACCCCATCAGTAAAATGAGGGGGTTGGATTAGATGGCCTCTAGGCCCCCTTCCAGCCCCGAATCTCTGATCCTACAATCTCAAATTAAATGGCTTGCCCGTGTTCATACAATTAATAAATTTTGGAGAGAGGATTCAAACGCAAGTCTTTCCTGACTTGAAGTCCAGTACTCCTTAATCATAGAAGCTTGAAATTTTTACTTTGATGGAAAAACAATTACATTTCTGTTAGAATTAATTCTTTCAATTCAGACAAGATTTCTTTTCCTATAGGGGAATTTAATTTTAGCGAATGGAAAAGAAATGTTCCTCTGAGAGAGACAATAAATCATTTCTTTCTCCATGCATTACACTTTACTTGGAGAAGTCACCTCTGACTCCAGATCTTTCAGACTGGAAAGGTGGTCTTGGAAGGGAGAGACTCAATAAATCAATTGATCAATATGCATTTGTTAAGTTACATGTAAGAAGACTATAAAGTTAGAAACAGGTCAAGCTATAAAGTACTTTAAATTCCAAACAAATGAGTTTATATCCAACTCTTCCCTGTTCACACAATTGCTCCTCATCACCCCTGGCCTAGATCACTGAGACAACCTCATAATTGGTCTCCCTGCTTCAAGGCCATCCTACACACTGCAATCAAGATAATTTTCCTTAACCATAGGTCAGACCAGATAACTCTTCTATTTAGTCAACTCCAATGGTTCCTTACTTCCTCTGGAATTAAATATCAACTACCACCTTTCCAGTCTCATTAGACATTATTTTCTTCTGTACTTTGAAATCCAGTCAAAATCACCATTCCTCTTCCTCATGTAGGACACTCTATTCCCCATCTCCACACCTTTTGGCCAGGCTATTCCACATGCCTAGAATCTATTCCTTCCTTACCTCTGTCTAATAAAGGCCCCTTTCTTTCAAAATGAAGCCAAATATTATTTAGGTGAAGTCTTGCCTGATATCTCAGTTGCTAGCATCTTCTATCCCAAACAATGTAACATTTAGCTACTTTGTAAATATTGTAAATATTTTGTAAACATCTTGTAAATATTGTAAATATTTATCCACTTTATATGTCTACTATGTGTATTTATGTATGGATTTATTCTCTCTTGCATTCAAATGCAAGCTCCTTGGGAGTAGTAATTGTTCCATTTTTTTCTGCTTGTATTTCAAGAATCTAGCACAGTACTTAGTACATAGTGGTTATTAAACATTAGTTTCTTGACTTAATGACTGATTATAGGGAACCATTGAAGTTTATGCAATAATTTCTGTGGGAGCCATATTCGGAGGGAGACAGTGGCATGGCTAGAGACCCATGCTTTAGGAAAAATTACTTTGGCAGCTATGTAAAGGATGGATTGGAGTTAGGACCTGAGACTTGGGTTAGAAACACCAAACTGAAGTCCATCACAATAGTTAAGGAAAGAAGTGAATAGGGAATGAGCTAAGGTGATGGCTGTATGATTATAGAGAAAAGGGGGGAATCACAAGATGCTGTGAAAAAAGAAATTACAAGGTTTGACAAGTGATTAAATGTGTGGGATGAGCAAGAATAAGAAGACAAGGTTGAAAGCAAAATTTCAGACTTGAGTGACTGGAAAGATGGTGGTGCTCTTGACAGGAAGAGGGAAACTAGGAAGAGGGGTCAATTTGGGAGAAAAGATGAGTTCTGCTTCAGACATTCTGAGTTTGAGATGTCTAAGGTACATCTTGCTCTAGATGTCAAAGAGACAGATGGTGATATGAGGTTATCTCAAGAGAGAAGTTAGGGCTAAATGCGTATATAAATTTGGGAATCATCAGCATATATATGATAGTTGAACTCATGGTATCTTGGTAAGATCTCCAAGTGATAGAATGTAGAGGAAAAATAGAAGAAAACCAAAGACAGAGCCTTTATGGACATCTATACTTTATAAGCATGACATGGATGAAGAACCAGTCTGGAAAAGGAGCAAGATCAAAGTTTCCCATCCCATGAAATTATAAGTAAATAAAGATTTCTGTTACTTGAGAATTTGAACTCCTGGGACTTTTTTTTTCCTTTTGGATGGCGAAGAAATTATATTCCTATTGGGAATAAATGAGCATTTTACTTTCTATGTTGATTATTTTTAAAAATTCAATATTATTTCATTTTCAACTTCTAATTTTCTTCTTCCCTCCCTTGAATCCCTTGCCCCCTTGTCTTATTGTGTTCCTTGACAAACCCTACACTTGGTTTTTGCTTTTTTTTTTTTTTTGGAGGGGAGAAGGTAGGGCAATTGGGGTTAAGTGACTTGCCCTTAGTTTTGTGTTAAGTGTCTGAGGCTATATTTGAACTCAGGTCCTCCTCCTGACTCCAGGGCCAGTGCTCTATTCACTGCACCATCTAGCTTCCCCAAACCCTACACTTGGATTACTTCTACCGCTCACCTCTATTTTTCCTTGTCATGTACTATAAAACACAACTGGAAGAAATCTTAAAATTCTACTGATTTGGTCCACCATAAATTCCTGTTATCTAATCATCTTATCTTAACTGAATTCACCGTTCAAAAAGATAATCCTTATGCTCCTCTGTAAAAAAAAAAGAGAGAGAGAAAGGAAAAATTCATTACAAACACATATAGTCACACACAGAAAAAGTTCCTGCATTAATTATGTCAAAAAGATCCCTCTGTTTGCACTTTAAGCCCATCCCCTCTCCATATGGAGGTGACTACTATGCTTCATCATGACTTTTCTGAAATTGTAGTGGTTCATTTAATTACAATTTCTAAGTCTAAAAACTATTTGTCTTTATAACATTGTTATTGACTAAATTGTTCTAATGGTTCTGCTCCCTTCCCTTTGCATCTTTTCATACAGGTTTTCCCAAGTTTCTCTGAAACCCTCTACATATTTTCTTATAGCACAATAGCATTCCATCACAAAAATATGCTATAATTTGCTCATCCACTCTTCAGTGATGGGCAGCCTCTTAGTTTCTAATTATTTGTCACCGTCCTAAATAAAATACTCCTAAATATGTTTGAACATATGGGTGTTTTCCTCTTTCTTTGATTTAGGCCTGGGGTTTAGACCTAGTAGTACTACCTCTGGGTCAAAGAGTATGTATATTTTTATAGCTTTAGGGGCATAGGTCCAAATTACTTTCCAGAATGTCTGAACCATCTCACAGTTCTAGTAATACTACATTAATGTACTTGTTTTCCCACAGGCCCTCCACCATTTGTCATTTTTCTTTTTCATCAACTTTGTCAATATGAAGGGTACCAAGCAGTACCTTAGAGTAATTTTAAATTAGGTTTCTCTCAATTTTAGTGATTCTGAACATTTTTTATATATGGCTAGGGATAACTTGGATTTCTTCCTCTCAGAAATACCTATTTATATCCTTTGACATATTTATCAACTGGAAATGACTTTTATTCTTTAAAAATTTTAATCATTTCTCTACATATGTTATAAATGAGATGGTTATCACAGAAACTTGATGCAATAATTTTCCTAATTTTCTTTTTCTCTTTTAATTTTAGCTGCATTAGTTTTGTTTTTGCAAAACTGTTTTAATTTTATGTGCTCAAAATTGTACATTTTGCCTCTTATGAACTTCTGTATCTCTTGGTTGGTCACAAACTCTTTCCCTGTCCATAGATCTAATAGGTGATTTCTTCCATGCTTCAATAATTTGTTTATGATGGCACCCTTTTCATATAAATAATATACCAAAATGGAGCTTGTCATGCAATGCAATGTAAGTTGTTCCTATCTAGATAACTAGATAGTTATTATATTGGTTTAGATTACTGATGAACTATCAATATTTCTCCAAATATTTAGATCTATTTTTGTTTGTCTAAAGAATGTTTTGTAATTGTATTTATATTTCCTATGTGTGTGTGTGTCTTGGCAACAAGACTCCCAAGCATTTTGTACTATTTGTGGTTATTTTAAATAGAATTTTTATTTTTATTTCTTCCTGCTGGATTTTGTTGTCAATATATAGAAATGCTAATGATTTATGTAGGTTTATTTTGTGTCTAGCAACTTGGCTGCGATTTTTAATTGCTTAAATTTGGGTTGATTTTTTCTTAGTTGATTCACTAGGGTTCTCTAAATCATCATATCATGTGCAAAAAATGATCATTTTATTTCCTCTTTGCCTATTTTTATACCTTCAATTTTCTCTTATCATTGATATAACTAGAATTTGTAACATCATATTGAATAGTAATAGACATCTATTTTAGCCCTGATCTTATTGGAAAGGACTTTAGTTTACCACAATAACATAAAAGACTGATTTAGATTTAGATTTAGATTTAGTTTACCACAATAACATAAAAGACTGATTTAGAGAAATATTAGTATCACGTTAAGGAAAGATCTTTTTATTCCTCTGCTTTCTAGTGCTTTTAATAATAATGTATGCTGTATCTTGCCAAAATTTATATTGACAATTTAAAAAAAACTTTTGGAGCAAAAAAAGGAACATTATTGTTGGGGACACAGGTTGAAATTGACTTGGTTCCTTCATTTCTCTCTTCTCTTCACATTCCCAAATTCAGAAATATCAGGTTACAAGGACAGGCTGGTCAGGAAAAGAAAAACTTTCATCAGCTCCAGATTCCTGGAATGTAACAATAGAACTAGAAGAAAACTGAAAATTTTAATCCTATCTTGGGAGGAAGGTGCCTTATGCTATCTATCACCTAATATCATCTTTGCCAGGGAAGAATCCCTTAGATAATATCTAATGGGGAGAGGTTGTTATTTCATCTCCTTACATCTTGTCATAATTATATCATGGTCTTTTTCTTTTCTGTTGCTGCTAATCAATAGAAAATAAAAACAATGTTTTGTTTTTTTTAATAAGCCATGATGTGAAATGGGAAGAAATCGCAAATTTTCATTATTTTTTAACAATTAAAAATCCAGATAATTCCAACAGTTCGAATTCCCTTAAAGCAGAGCATGACCCAACACAAATCAGTATAGGCCCTCCTCAACCTTAAGCAGGAGGAAGCCATCCTTTCATAGAACTCCTCCAGAGAGGTACCTAAATGTATCTCAGCTCCAAGAAGAACTCAAGGAAAGATTCTGCCTAGGAAATGGCCCTTACTAGATGTCCCCGACTTACAGGCCCAGAATCTACTTTGACTAAAATGATTGGTATAAAATCACAACAAAGTGAACTGCTTAAAAATAAAACTCCAGTAAAACTTAGGCCCCAGGAAAGTAGGTGCTAGGTCTAGAGTCAGAAACACCTGAACTCAAATTCAGCCTCAGATATTCACTAACTGTATGACTCTGGGTAAGTCACTTTACCCAATTTGCCTCAATTTCCTCACCTATAAAATGAGTTAGAGAAGGAAATGGCAAAGCACACCAGTATCTTTACCAAGAAAACCTTAAATGGGGTCACAAAGACTTAGACATAATGGAAAAGTGACTGAACAAATATAAATACATATATATAAACTCATTTCATACTTTTATATCCACCTTCTCATTTAAAAGACTTGCTTCTCTCCTTAATCGTAAACTTACAAATATTTCTCAACTTAATTTGGCATTTTTCCCTTTTTTTTTCTTTTAAGGGGTTACAAGAAGATCAATAAACACTTTCAATGCTATTTTTTTATTTTAACTCATCTGATCATTTCTAATGTCTCCTGCCTTCAAACAGCCCACCTCAAGGGTTCTAAGCTTTATCACATTTAAAATGCTGCTAAGTCTAACTTCCTAGAAGTGGAGAAATGAGTGTAGGGATAAATAAGAGGGAGAAGGAAGAAGGAAGAGAAAATGAAAGGTGACAAGACACTCCTGGAAAAAGTCTATGAAGCAATGCTCCAAACCTACTGTTTTTTAGCACTTCTAAGGATAACCTTTCTAATTACTAAATGGACCAGAGGTCCTGACACTAGGTGGTCTAGAGAATTTAATTTGAAAATCAGTCTCTGGAGGGATATCTATACACACACATGCACACACACACACACACACACACACACCACCACCACCACCACCACCACCACCACCACCACCATCAGTTTGTAACAGGGCATCTAACAGAAATATTAAAGTGCTGAGAGTGAGTATTTTGGAGAAAATATGTATAACAATAGAGGACAGAAAGGAAAGAGAGGCCATTATAAGTTTGAGACTTAAAAGAAGTAAAAATTAGTTTGATCTATTCCATGAAATAACAAATTAGGTATAGCCTTGGGAATTTTCATTTCTTGGGATATTTTTTTCTCTTGTAAACGGTAAAGATGTTTTACTACTTCAAGAAAGGTATGAATTCAATCACTATATCATATTAATTTATAAGGTTTTAGCTATATCTATCTTTATATCTATCTAACTACAGCAGCAAGCACCCCACCATACCCAAGGTGGCTGCCAACACAGGTTCCCAGATCTGCCTTTCTAAAGTAAAGCAACTCAGAATGGATTAACAATCTTACTTTAACCAGTCAAACATACCTTTACCTAGCTTGGAGGAAAAAGTCAGCACCCTGAACTTCAGAGTATACAGACAGAAGTTACAAGTGGAAATTACAAGAAGACATAGAAACAGATCAAGTAGGCAGGCCCCCAACTGTCTAACCATTACATCCATACCTAGTCAGTTATCAGATAGGGAAGCACCAACATCTGGGTTTTCAAATCCAGGGGGCTCAATGGAGGCTCAGAGTCTCGTCTGATCAAATCATACAACACTCCTCAAAGTGAGTCCCAACACAAAGCCTCACATCAGGATTTATATAGCCTTCTCCTGGCTCAGAGAATGGCACAACCCTCTTGACCCACTGCCCAATCACAAAGTATCTCCTGAAAAACAAGACTCCTGCCACAGGCTCCAGGTACACTAAAGCCTATCAAAAGGCCTAGGGGCAGGGAAGATCTTAAATTCACATTCCCATAACACTAATTCTATCTATCACAATTAGATATATTATTTGCCTCACCTATGACAAAGTTACTCCAGGTTCAAGTTGCTTTGTGTGCATTCATCTACTGAAATTCATAGCTCATAAGACCCCATCAGTATGCTTACCTTTATTACTCAGCCAGAGCACACAGCTAGTCCAGAACAAATACAGTTAATGAACATTAGCATTATATGGAAAGTAGCAATAAAATATTTCCCACACAGTCCTGGGCACAGCTTCCCACAAATTCACATGCCATCAGGGAAAATAGTGAACGTGAATGAGGAAAACATGTAGAAAGAACATGTGTAGGGTAGTCGCAGGTGAAAAAATGTTTTGGAACCAGCTGGACTGTTTTCACCAATTTTGATCCTTCTCTAAGATTTTTCATATCTTCCCTCAAAAGTTTTTCAAAATTAACCATTTATTATTATCCCTCTGACTGAATCTAGTGGCCAGGCACTGTACTATGTGTTCCATGTCCAGAAAGCTGTGACCAGTCTGGGAAAATTTGAGCTGATTCATTCACTCTTCCTTCATGTCCCATTTTCATTGGCAGTTTTTGAAGCTGTCTTTTCACATGGCAAAAATTCCAAGGGCTTCTCTCCACTCTTGCTTTTGATGCTGAGAAATCACCCAGAAGCCTCTTCTGTGTTCTCCAAGTTGCCAAATTGCCTTTGTGAACATTCTCCCACTTTGACCTCAGGGTTCTGTGAGTTCAGGCTGCTTAGGAGCTCAAATGCCACTCCCTTAAGGCTTTATATTGACCTCTTTATTTTTGTTTTTTAACTCAGTTCCTTGTCACATATATCAATGACATGTCCAATCTGTGACTCAAAGTGTTCTTCCCTTGAGGGAAGTATAACTTCCCATGAGAAGTTGTTGTTTTTTGTTTTCGTTTTTGTTTTTTTTTAACTTAGGGCAGTAAAGAACATGAACTGGGAATTTTAGAGATCTATAAATGGCATCAGCTAGTCGTGACCACACAGCTAGGTATTACAGTGGATAGAATCCTGGTCCAAGAGTCAGGAAGATCTGAGTTCAAATTTGGCTTCAGAAATTTACTAGCTTTGTGATTCCAGGGCAAATTACTTAATGTCTGTTTTCCTCAATTTCTTTAACTGCAGATGGGGATCATAACAGCATCTAATTCACATAGTTGTTATAAGGTTCAAATTAGATAATATTTGTAAAGCACTTAAAACAGTCCTGGTACATAGTCAGCCTTTAATAAATAAGTGTTCCTACTTTTTGAATCTAGACCAGAGGTGGGGAACATGAAGCCTCGAGGCCACATATGGCCCTCAAATGTGGCCTTTGGACTGAATCCAAACTTCACAGAACAAATCCCCTTAATAAAAGTATTTGTTCTGTCAAACTTAGACTTAGTCAAAAGGTTACACCTGAGGACCTAGAAGGCCACATGTGCTCTTGAAGCCACAAGTTCCCCATCCCTGATCTAAACCATCAGTCTCTGGATACTCTTTCTATAATTAACTACTTTGACTCTATATAGTGTCTTTATATCCTCAGCAAGAGGTCTACAAATCAATTTTCAAGTACTCTCTGAAGATTGCTGTTGTTGTTTTAACCCAGAGATGTTTAAATCAGAAATTTGCTCAAGTGATTTACGAAAAAAAATTATTTGTCTGCTAGTATCATCTAGTGAAGATTTCCTAGTTCCCCAGATTATTCATAGCATCTCACATAACATTGTCAAGATACTTATGTTGTAGGTCATTAGTCCTTAACTAAAAGTCCTCTGTGTAGATCTAAGAGTAACATTTGATACCATTTCTCTGAGATTCAGCAACCGAGTTACCTAATTTTCCTTTCAATATACACAGTTATACTACAAATAACACTATGCACACAAATATATGCTAAAGTTATCTTTAAAGTCTTACTTGAAAAGGAAATGCCACAGAAAACCTTATCATCTTAATTTTTAAAACTTTAAAACTTTAATTTTCCCCCGATAGATCCCTGCAATACTAAGAAATTAAAGATATGGATCTCACATAAACTCCTAAAATATGACAGCTATGGAAATGCCCCCTTTATTTGCGGATTTATAAAATAACCCTAACCCAACTGCAAGAGACTCTGTCATTCTACATTTTCCAAAGTAATGGCTCGGGAGCCCCCACTGATATATTCATCTTTACTAGGGATTCAGAGGACACAAGTTTGAAGCAAAGACATTTAAAGTTTTTAGCTGTTCCTGATCCCACAGCTAGGATATTATGGAAGAGCTATAATCCTCTACCATGTCCATACTTACATTATCTTCTCCCACAAATATGTATTCCATTACTTGGGAAAAAAAATATTTGTAGGAAACACATGTAGTCAAGTTTTATATGGAGCTCTGGCAAGGATTCGCACATGGAAGTACATTATGATGTGAACACATGAGGCAAGAGTACATATTTAGAGGAGTTCATAAATGGGTAACATGTGTAACCTCAGTATAGGCACAGAAGGATTAATTTTCATCTCTAATAACGTTATCATCACACTGGTCTTGTCTAACTTGTCACTGGTAGGTTTCTTGTCAGATGAAGTACCTACTAGATATGTAGTTTCCACAGGATTGTAGTCTCTAGCAAACACTTTGTCTCAGGCACTGCTTTCCACACCCAAATTTCACATGACTGCTACCTGATACTTATCCATTGGTCCAATAGTTACTGTTGGTCAATGTTACATTCACTGTATAAGTGGCTGTGAAACTTCTGTCTGTTTTCAGCTTCTGGCTGTCGTTAGAGTCTTTAAATGAAGTGCCCTCCCTTCCTCATAGGAGGATGAATGGATCCAGTTGCACAATTTTAGTTTTAAGGAAATGCATTCTCTGCTACCACTCTTTTAGAAATCAGAAGCTCTTAACATACCCACCCATTAGACTAGAGTAGAATGCACCCTAAGGAAAATCCCTTTCTGGTTGTTTAATTTTTGAGAAGTTTTCTGCCTTTATTGCAGCCTTATCTAGCAGGGGTTTACCCTTCCAGAAGTAGATTCTTTTTTTTTTTTGGAGTGGGAAAGGCAGGCAATTGGGGTTAAGTGACTTGTCCAAGGTCACAATCTGGTAAGTGTGTCAAGTGGCAGAGATCACATTTGAAGTCAGGTCCTCCTGACACCTGGGCGGGTGCTCTATTCGCCACACCACCTAGCTGCCCCCCAGAAGGGGATTCTTTGCAGAGGTTCCAGGTTCAGCAGAAAAAATTCAATCCCATTGCCTAGTGCCTTGAGATTCAATTCTATTTTTTAATTATATTCCTTTGGCACTGAGCCTTCTTTCTTCGTGAGGTGCCTTTTCCTAATTTATTGCTAGAAAGTCTAGGTGGCTTTCTTCTTACTTTCTGGTAGTTATGCTATATCTTGTAACTCTCCCTCTAAAACATATATTCTTAAAACCAGGGGTGCATGAACTTATGTTTTTAATATTCAATAGCTATTTCGACAAAAATGGCTTCTATGACAATCCTGTTGTTTTATTTTTTTGCGTTAAAATATCATTCTGAGAGAGGATCTATTGGCTTCCCCAGATGGCCAAATGGGCCCATAACATAAATAGATTAAGAACCTTTCCTTTAGGGGCAGCTAGGTGGCACAGTGGATAAAGAACTGGCCTTGGAGTCAGAGAGGACCTGAATTCAAATTTGACCTCAGATACTTACTAGCTGTGTGACCCTAGGCAAGTCACTTAATCCTGATTGCCTCCCTTCCCCCTCCAAAAACGATAAAAGAGAACCTTTGCTTTAGAATGAACTCTTCCAGAAAACTCCTAAAAACTCTGTTTGGGATCCCCTGGTTTCTCAGTTCCCAAACTCTGATTTTATTGTAACCTCAGAGGCACAGGGTATTTTAATAATGTCATCCTAATTTTCTCTTTCAAGGTAAAAATTTCTTAAAGACCATATATCACTTGTTCAGTATTTATAATGTTTCAACATCTCCTTATTAGGATGTCACTTCCAACTCTCTCTCTCTCTCTCTCTCTCTCTCTCTCTCTCTCTCTCTCTCTCTCATAGAATTTCAGAATTTAAACAGATTTCACAAGCTTCCCAGTCCAACACATTCTAGAACAAAAATCCTCACTACAACATCCCCAACAACTGGTCATTCGACCTCTACTCGAAAATCTCTAGTGAGAGGGGGTCCAATATCCCCTAAGGCAATGCCTTCTACTTTTTGACAGTTCGAATTACTGGGAATTTGTTCCTGACATCAAACCTCAATTAATTTCTTTTCAACTTCCATCTATTTCTCCTCTTGAATCAAAGAGAACAAGTCTATTCTCTCTTCTAAAAGACAGTCCCTCAAATACTTAGAGACATCTGTCATGCCCCACCTCCAGCCAATTTTCTCATTTCAATTTCCTACAACTAATCCCCTCATGGCCTGAACTCAAGGTGTTTCACCAACATGATTGTCCTCTTTGGCTACTCTCCAGTTCATCTTTCTGTGATGATACCAATTTTGACAGAACAAACCACTCTTCTTATTAAAGGAGAAATTATTCATAATGGGAAGATGTGGTCCATTTTAAAATTTTACCAATACAGTTCATCCCAACATATAATATTCTGATGTCTCTACTCCCAACCCCAATCCCTCCTTCAGGCTCCACTCAGCATAACAAAGCAGCCTCCATAGTCCTGAGAAGAAGGAAAAAGCCCTCCTTCATTCATCTCTTAAAAGGATATTCAAGGGGTCTCCCCAAATTGATGATAAACTTGGGGAAATCTTCCTTCCTTGAGATTTACAAATGTGACATCTTCATTGATAGTCCAAGAAATCAGATTGATGAAAATAAATATGGTCCAAATTAAGAAACAATAAAATAAAAATGTTTTAATGAATTAAAGTAAGATTAAAAAATCTTAAAGAAACCTAGGGTTAATATAGCAAATCTCATTCTATAACTCTAACCTTTCAAAACAGCCCCATTTTCCCTGTATTACCATTCTTTAATATTCCCCATATTAACTTCTTATTTTCATTTTGTCCCTCATTTTGATTACAGAAGGGGAAAATGAGAAATGGTCCATTTACGAACAAATCTTTTAAATTATATAATTGCTTCAGATGGTATCCCAATTTTTTTACCACCAAAGGATTCTTACTTGAGCAAAGATTCGATCTTGATTCTTTCTTTAGGGATGGATGTGTGTGATAAATTCTGAGAAATAATTTGTTTTCATTAGACTTAACCTTCCCCTGCCTCCCCCCGCCACATACAATGACACAGAATACATTCTGATATCTGTGGTAAGAGCAGTATAACCTGGGGACTGTCTTCATGGATGCCCAACTGAAGGCTAGGGACAGGTTGTCCTTCCAGAAACAAACTCTAAAGATAGCAAAGATCATTTGAGGTCATCTCCTCTGTCTTCTGCCTCTGGGCAGGATAACATTTTGGAAAGACATTAAGTGGATTATTGAGCCTTACTCTCCAAAAATTGCCCAGGAGAAGCCTTCAGGGATTGAAGTAGAAATAATGGGTAGAACAAACTTCATTTTTGCCTCAACTCTGGTCTCTACGTGTAATATTCTAATAGGGGACTGAATTCTGTGTGAGATCCCTGAACACCCCCCTTATTTCCCTCCAAATACTAAGCCCTTTTTCAGGGGTGTCCAGGGTCATCTAGTCTACCCTCCTGTATACAAAGAGGACATTTCTTAAGGACTCTAGAAGACAACCAAGACACTTGTTCTAAATGAAAAATGGATGAAAGCCCAAAAGATTTCTTTCTTTCCATACTGACTTCCACAGGCTTTCTGTCTTATCTCCTAAGCAGATGGATTTATTCAAGAGCAAGTGGCTTTTTTTTCCTGGTAATTTTTTTAAAATTTCTTTTGCTTCTACATCATTTTCATTTCTATATATAACTGTTCCTTCTACAAAGTCAGCCACAATGATAACAATAAAAAGAGGATAAAACAACTTTCAGAAAAACCAGACAATGCATCATTAAAGTCCTACATTCTACAAAATGTTGCATACTCATTGTCCGCCACTTCTGCAAGGAAGGGAGGAAGGTGTGTTTTCTCATCTTTTCTTTGGACAGACTTGGTCATTAGCTTTACACAACCCCCAGGTTCAGGCTTTAGCTCATTCCATTTACATGATTTTACTCACTGTATTTATGACTTTCCTGTTTCTGTTTACTTTCATTCTGCATCAGTTCTTACAAATCTTCTCATACATCACTGAAGCTTCATATTTATCAGCATGAAGAATGGGAAAAAGAGTATATGGAGATGAGCCAGCAGCTCTCAAGGAAAGAAAATCAGGCTATCAAGAAGATGTAAAAAAATGCTCCAAATGACTAATAATTAAAAAATAAAAATTAAAGCACTGCTGAGTGTGCCCCTCACATCCATAAGACTGGCAAAAATTACCCCTAAAACTTAAAATTATCATCATTTGCAGTACTGCAGTAAAGTAGGCACATTAATGCACCAACTGGTGCACCTGTGAATAGGTACAACCATTCTGAAAAGCAATTAGGAATTAGGTGGTGTTAATGTTTAAAAGTTTAGTTAAGGGAAACAAATAGTGATATACAGTTATTTCATTTTATTTTCTTAAAACTAGAGAACTTGTATATACAAGGAGCTAGAAGCTAAGTTCTAACTGCCTGAACAAAAGATTCAGAAAGCTTAAATACACTTTAGAGCCATCCCAATTTAGACTATGTCACACAAATTTATGATCTCCATAAATGTTTAATCATTGTATGAGAAAGGAATTTTCTTAATTGAATACATGGTAAATACAATAAAATAAGAGATGACAAAGTGTTCATTGAAATAATGACTCAGATGGCGGAGAAGAAACAGCACTTCCAAGGTGCTCTCCCCCACACCACTTCCAAACTTCGTAAAAGGTGGACTCTGAACAACTTCTGGAGTTCCAGCACCCACAGAATGACACAGAGAAGCTAACCTCCCGCTGAGGACAGCCCAGCAGCCCTGCAGGGAGTGGCTAGAGCAGCATAGCGCAATGCTCAGGGAGCCAAGCTCAACACTCTGGGAGCCAAGCCCAGGCCCGAGTGAGCCACAGTTTTAGCTCCATGGCAGCTGGGCCAGCAACCAGCTGGAGGGATCACAGAACACCAGCAGCTGTGGCGATTCCAGAATTATCAACACAGATATGCCTAGGACAAAATGAGAGGTTAGTGCCCTATGGACTTTGGGACAAGTATTTGGGGAACGATTTGGCTTCTTCCTCTGGGGGCAAGAAGCAGCTGAGGAGCCACAGCACAGAAGGCATTTTGCAGCTTCAGTGGCAGCTTTAGCTCCTGCTCTGCAAACTGTGGAGAGATCTAGCAATCAGTCTGGGGATTAATTGATCTTGCTTTGACCTGCTTAGATCTGGATTGTGGTCTTGTGGGGGAGGGCTGGGGTGGGTATCCAGCATTTGTTAAAATAAACAAAAGAAATAATGACTCAGGATATCTGTGTTTTCTTTACCATTAACTTTCCATAACATAGTAAATGTCCAAAAAATGTTGAGGTAAGAAAAAGTCCCATTACTCAAATTAATGCCTCCAGTTAAAAGTCACATCCTTAAGGGGCATAAAATAAGCTTCATCTGGCTTTGTTGACATAGGAAGAGGTATTCTCTGAGCTTACTCAGAAAACAAAGACAAAATTGTGTCAATTTGGAATTTATGATCTCAGGATGTCTTTGTTTTCCTTTTGTATGGAGTCTGTCCCAAGATAGGGGGAAATCCCATTCCCAGCCTTATCTGGTCTGTGGAGTTGCTGACGCAGGAAAAGGCATTTGCAAAGCAAAGCAAAGCAGAGTATTTGATTAATTCAGAGTTTGGCCAAAAATATAATATTTAATGATTATCAGTGGATAGTCAAGAAATTTTTGCATGGTAAAAACAAAACAAATTTCTAAAACCTATTTTTTAATTTTCTTTTTTTTTTAACAAATGCTTTATTAACTTCTGGTTTACATCATTCATTTCAGCCAGATTTTGAGTTACAATTTTTCCCCATTTTTCCTCTACCCACCACCCCAGAATAGCAGTCCCACAAGATATCCCCTCATCCAATCTGCTCTCTCCCATATCTTCTCCCATACAGCCTTTGACTTTGCCATTAGGGCAAGGTGAATCTCTGTGCCCCAATGCCTGCACATCTTATCTCCCAGTTACATGCAAAATAGTATTAATAATAGTATTTATATACATTTGAAATATTAAATTTTAAAACTTCGAATTTCAGATCCATTCCCTTCCTCCCTTGTCACCCACTCCCTCTGGGAATAAGCAATTCAGTATGTGTTGTATATGTATAGCTATGCAAAACATTACCATAGTAGATATATTGTAAAAGACTGCTTATATTTCCCTCCTACCCATCCCACTCTCCACCTGGTCCATTCCCTACTTTGATCCTGTCCCTCTTTGAAAGTGGGTACTTCCAACCTCCCCTCACCCCAGAATGCCCTCCCCTCCATCATCCACCCTCTCATCCCCCTTCCTCCTACTCTCCTGCAGAGTGACATATCCCATTTAGTATGTATGTCATTCTCTCCCTGAGCCAAATTCAATGAGAATGTGGTTTTGCCTTTTTGCTTTCCTGTTCTTCCCCTCCTCTGCAACTACTTCCCCTTTCCTCTTCTACATGAGATAGTTTACTCTAACCTGTCTCTCCCCATCTTCTCTTGCCACTTTCCTCTCTCACCTCTTAACTTCACCCCATAAATATCATCCCTTCCCACCAAATTCAACCTATGCCCTCTATCCATGAATACCTGTAAACATATATACACACATTCACATATGTATTATATGCCCATATACCTTTCTTCAATTATTTTCATAATGAAGGTTTCATCAGTCACAGTTATTGTTTTTTCCATGTAGGAATGTAAATAGTTCAACTTTGATAAGTTCCTTTTGATATCTTTTCCCGATTACATTCTCAGGCATCTCTTGCTTCTTGTGTCTGAATGTCAAATTTTCTATTCAACTCTGGTTTTTTCCTCAAGAATGCTTGAAAGTCCTCTATTCCACTGAATGACCATACTTTCCCCTGAAACAAAATACTCAGTTTTGCTGGGTAGGTGATTCTTGGATTTAATCCTAGCTCTTTTGCCCTCTGGAATATCATATTCCATGCCCTTCCATCCCTCAATGCACAAGCTGCCAGGTCCTGGGCTATTCTGATTGTGTTTCCACAATATTGAAATTGTTTTTTCCTGGCTGTTTGTAGTATTTTATCCTTGATCTGGGAATTCTGGGACCTGACTATAATATTCCTAGGAGTTTTCTTTTTGGGATCTTTTTCAGGAGGTGATCTGTGGATTCTTTCAACCTCTATTTTGCCCTTTGGGTCTAAAACATCAGGGCAATTTTCCTTGAGAATTTTTTGAAGGATGATTTCTAGGTTCTTTCTTTGATCATGACTTTCAGGTAGTCCAATAATTTTTAAATTATCTCTCCTGCATCTATTTTCCAGGTCAGTCATTTTTCCCATGAGATATTTCACATTGCCTTCTATTCTTTCATTTTTTTGGATCTATTTAACAGCATCTTGATTTCTCATAAAGTCACTAGCTTCCATTTCTCCAGTCTAACTCTGAAGGAATGAATCTCCTCAGTGAGCTTTTGCTATTCTTTTTCCATCTGGCAAATTCGGCTTTTTAAGGCATTCTTCTCCTCATTGCCCTTTTGAGCCTCCTTTGCCATTTGAGTTAGTCTATTTTTAAGGTGTTATTTTCCTCAGTCAGGCTGTTGGCTCTCATTTCATACTTTTCCTGCGTCCTTCTCATTTCTCTTCCCAATTTTTCCTCCAGTTCCCTTATTTGGTTTTTAAAATCCTTCTTAAGGTCCTCTATGGCCTGTAACCCGCTCATATTTTCATTTGGGGCTTTTGGTGCAGGATTTCTGACCTCCCAGCCCTCCTCCTGTTCCATGCTTCAATCCTCTTTTACCCCAAAATAGGAGTCTAATGTTGCATTTTTCTGTTTATTTTGTTTCCTTTGCCTAGGCATGTTGCCACTTAATGACTTGAGTTTTGGGCTTGTTGCCACAGTAGGACTCTGCCACCAGATAGGGGAGCTTCTGTCCCAAACGTTGAGCGTCTTCACAACTTCCGGAAGTATTAGTTGGTTGCCCTCTGTGAAGCCTCCATATGCTCTGGCAAGCTGGACACACACCCCAAGTCCTGCACCCCAGACTGCAATCCAGATCCAGGGAGGTTAAATCAAGAGCAATTACCCCCCAAGACTGATTGCTGGCTCCCCCTACAGTCCACAGGCCAGGAGCTGAAGCTGCAACTGAAGCTGCAAAATGCCTTCTGTGCTGTGGCTCCTCAGCTGATTCTTGCCCCCAGTGGAAGAAGCTAGGAGTTCCCCAAATACTGGTCCCAAAGTCCATAGGGCACTAACCTCTCACTTTGTCCTAGGCATGTCTGTGTTGATAATTCTGGAATCGACACAGCTGCTGGTGTTCTGGGGTCCCTCCAGCTGGTTGCTGGCCCAGCTGTCCTGGGGCTAAAACTGTGGCTCACTCGGGCCTGGGCTAGGCTCCCAGAGTACTGCGCTGGACGCTCCCTGCAAGGCTGCTGGGCTGTCGTCAGGGGGAGGTTAGCTTCTCTGTGTCGTTCTGTAGGTGCTGGAGCTCCAGAAGTTGTTCAGAGTCCCCTTTTATATGCTTTTGAAGTGGTGTGGGAGAGAGCACCTTGGAAGTGCTGTTTCTACTCCGCCATCTTGGCTCCACCCCTTTTTTAAAGTTTTCAACAAAAACAACAAAAAGAAATTTTTTTATTTGACCTAAGAGGTCCAGGAAGTCCTGGATCCAAATCCCCTTTTGACACCTTTTGACCCTGGGCAAATCACTTAATCTCTCAGGGCTCTAGGCTACCACCTCAGACTAGTAAATTTCAGAGAAGGTGTCCACTTCATGGTGAGTTCCCTAAGTAAATGAAATCAGAGTCCCTATTCCTTATATTGTATTACACCATAACTTTTTAGCCATTTCCCTATAGTTGGCCATCTACTTTATTTTCAGTGCTTTGCTACCACAAAAATTACTTCTGTGTATGACTTCATTTCACCTCAATTTGTCAAGAACTTGATTTAGGCATCTTTTTTGCTGCTAAGCCCTTTCATAGGCCCTGGGAACACAAGGATGAAGGAAAAAAAAAAACCCTGTACTCTAAGTGGAATGGAGTGGGATGAGGAATAAATAAATACTGAATAAATGCACAACTAATTCCAGAGGTAGAAAAGTGAATTCCACCAACTGCAGAGGAAAGAAGAGAAGAGAGGATGGGGAAGAACCTTAAAGAAAAAGAGAGGAGGAAGGACCATTGAGGAGGGGGAAAGAAGGATGATGTAGGGAAGGGGAGGGGAGGAAAGGGGAAAGGAATGAAAAGGGGAGAAGCAGCAAGAGCCACTGACAGCAATGGAAGGAGGGAGTAGAACTTATTTCCCTCTTACCTAGATTCCTGAGTTAGGCCAAGATGGAAGAACCTTCCTTAGTCAGATGCAGCACCCAGTCACTGGGGACACTGACTCCTAAAACTCACTAAGCAGTATGATGGACAGAGCATTGGTTCTAAAGTTAGGAAGACTTAAGTTCTAGCCTCAACTCAGACATTTATTAGCTGGTGACACTTGGGAAGTCACCTAACTTCTACCTTCTTCAATTGCCTCAATTGTAATATTTGGATAATAATAGCACCTATCTTGAAGGGTTGTTGTGAGGATCAAAATACTTTTTAAAAAATAGTATTTTATTTCTTCCAATTATATGTAAAGACAATTACTAACATTTATTTTTTTTAATTTGAGTTACAAATTTTCTCTTTCCCTCTCTCCCTCACCATCCCCTCCCTGTGATGGTAAACAATTTGATATAGGTTATATATGTGCAATCATATAAAATATATTTCCATATTAGTTATGTTGTTAAAGAAGAAACAGGCCAAAAGAAAAGAATTATTAAAAAAATAAGTAACAATAGTATGATTCAATCTGCATTCATACTCCACCAGTTCTTTCTCTGGATGTGCATAACATTTTCCATCATGAGTCCTTTGGAATTGTCTGGGATCACTGTATTACTGAGAATAGCTAAGTCATTCATAATTGATCATCACACAATGTTGCTGATGCTGTGTACAGTGTTCTGCTGATTCTGTTCATCTCACTTTGCATCAGTTCATATAAGCCTTTCCAGGTTTTTCTGACATCTGCCTGCTCATCATTTTTTATAGCACAATAGTATTACATTATATTCATACCACAGTTTCTTTAGCCATCCCCCAAATGATGAGCATTCCCTCAATTTCTAATTCTTTGCCACCACAAAAAGAGCTGCTATAAATATTTTTGTGCATAGAGATCCTTTTCCCTTCTTTTTGATTTCTTTGGGACACAGACTTAGCAGTGGTATTGCCAGGGTATGTATAGTTTGTTTGGTCTTTGGGCATAGATTCAAATACTTCTTCCAGCATGGTTGGATCTGGTCACAGCTCCAACAGTGCATTAGTGTCCCAATTTTACCACATCCTCTCCAACACTTATTGTTTTCCTTTTCTACCATACTAACCAATGTGATAGGTGTGTTGTGGTACCTCATAGTTGTTTTGATTTGCTTTTCTCTAATCAATGATGATTTAGAGCATTTCTTCATATGACTATAGATAGTTTTGATTTTTTCATCCAAAAACTGCTTGTTCATATCCTTTGACCATTTATCAATTGGGAAATGGTTTATATTCTTATAAATTTGACTCAGTTCTCTGTATATTTGAGAAATGGGGTTTTTATCAGAGATACTTCCTGTAAACAATATTTCCCAGCTTTCTGCTTTCCTTCTAATCTTGGTCACATTGGTTTGTTTCTGCAAAACGTTTTTAATTTAATCAAAATTATCCATTTTACATTTCATAATGCTTTCTGTCCCTTGTTTCATCACAAACTCTTCCATTCTCCATAGATCTGACAAGGAATTATTCTTTGTTCAATAAGTAAATAAGTTTAGGTAGAATTGTAATTTTTATTATATTGACTCTGCCTATCCATTCATTTAATATTCATTTAAAAACATTTATAAAACATTGAAAACATTTAAAAACATTGATATTTTTCTGCCTTTATTTGTGTGAAAAACATTTTGTAATGGTGTTCACATAGTTGTTGGATTTGTCTTGGCAGGTAAACTCCCACATACTTTATATTTTTTGGAGTTATTTTAAATGGAATTTATTCTTCTATTTCTTATTGCTTGACTTTGTTGATAATATATAAAAAGACAATGATTTATGTATGTTTATTTTATATCCTGCAACTTTTGTAAAGGGTTGCTAATTATTTAAACTAGTTTTTTTTTTTATTCATTTTCTAGGATTCTCTAAGTGCACCAAATCATAGCATATGCACAGAGTAATGGTTTTGTTTCCTTTTTGCATATTCTAATTCCTTCAGGTCCTTTTTTCTCTTATTGCTATAGCTACCATTTCTAGAACAGTATTGAATAATAGTGGTGATAATGACTATTCTTGCTTCACCTCTGATCTTATTAGGAAGGTTTCTACATTATCCTCATTACAGGTAATGTGTGATGATGATTTTTCAGACATAATAAAGGAAAGCTCCATTTATTCTTATTTTCTCTAGTGTTTTTAAAAGAAATGGGTGCTATATTTTGACAAAAAATATTTGAGATATCAATCACATGATTTCTATTGATTTTGTCACTGATATGGTCAATTACACTGATAGTTTTCCTAACATTGACCAAGTCTTGCATTCTTGGCATAAATTCCACCAGGTCATAGTCCATGATCCTTGTAATATTTTGCTATAATCTCCTTGCCAGCATTTTATTTAAATTTTTGCAGCAATATCATTGGGGAAATTGGTCTATAGTTTTCTTTCTCTATTTTAGCTCTTCCTGGTTTAGGTATCAGCACCATGTTTGCTTAATAAAAAGAATTTGGTAGGACTCCACCTATTTTCTAAATAGTTTATACAGTATTGAAATTAATTGTTCTTTAAATGTTTGGTAAAATTCACTCATGAACCCATCTGGCCCTGGGTATTTGTTTTTTAGGAAGCTCACTGATGGCTTGTTCAGTTTCCTTCTCTAAAATAGGGTTAAGTATTCTATTTCCTCTCCTGTTAATCTGAGAAATTTATATTTTTGTAAATATTCGTCAGTTTCACTCAGAATGTCAGATTTATAGGCATACAGCTTGGCAAAACATTTCCTAATGATTGCTTTAATTTCCTCTTCATTGATGGAGAATTCATCCTTTTCATTTTATATATCTTTTTATATAAGAAAGGGAAAAGAGAGGGAGAAAGGCAAGAGGCTGACTGAAATTGAGAGAGAGACAGAGACAGACAGAGACAGAGACACAGAGAGAAGAAGAAGAAGAAGAAGAAGAAGAAGAAGAAGAAGAAGAAGAAGAAGAAGAAGAAGAAGAATAGGAGGAGGAGGAGGAGGAGGAGGAGAAGGAGGAAGAGAAAGAGGAGGGAAAAGAGACACAGAGGTAAAAAGAGAGACCCAAAGAAAGATAGCAAGACAGAATAGGGTGTTGTTTGAAGCACCAAAAATATAATGTATGTGAAGTATGCTATACAAGTTTCACAGCACTACATAAGTGCTAATCTTTAACGGCAGTTCTCCCAACATTTGATGTATTTTGACACTGGCTTCAGCTAAGAAAAAGTTATGAATCTTGTCATGCAAGGGAGCAAAATAGTATTGTGTATTGTATACACATATACATATATTGGTATAGATATATGCTTATATGCATGTACTTATATAAATATATATATAGTCAGAGAGAGAAAGGAGACAGAGACAGAGATGGAGAGAAAGAGAGAGAGAGAGAGAGAGAGAGAGAGAGAGAGAGAGAGAGAGAGGAAGAAAGCAGAGACAGATTGAAATTGAAAGAGAGAGAAGGAGACAGAGACAGAAAGGAGGGAGAAAAGGAGGAAAATAGGAAAGAGACACAGACGTAAAAAGAGAGACCCAGAGAGACAGATTGAGGCTGAAATGGAAAGGGGAAGTAGGAAGGAGAGACAAAAAGAGACCAAGGGAGGGAAAGGGAAGGAAAGAAAGTGGGGGGGGGGGAGGGAAGGAGGGAGAGAGATCTGTGCATAAATCCCAACTCAGGCATTTACTAGCTATGTGACCTCGGTCAAGTCACTGTAGTTCTCTACAGGCTTCAGTTCTTCATTTGTACAATGTGGATAGAAACGTCAATAGTACTTGTTTCACAGGGTTGCTGTAAACATCAAATGGAATAATGTATTGAAAGCACTTTGCAATGCTTAAAGTGCTGTATAAAAATAAGTTATTGTTGTCATGATTCATATTTCAGTCTGCAGTGCAGGAAGCTTCCTTTGGATAGCAAAAATATCACCAGTGGCAGCAATCAACAGCCACATTTCAATTTTAGTGTTGGTACCAACAGCTTCTTCTAAATACTGCACAACCACCTCATTTTTATTTTTCAGCTTTGCCCAGTTCTTGTGATCTGCATTTCGCCAAGAGTTTTTCTCAGTCCTATTCTCTTTCCTCAGTATACTCAAAGCAGGACATCACAGTCACTCTTCCAAACAAATTGTTAGAAGAGGAAGGCTTTGATCTGATTCAGAAATTCTACTGATAGGCATACACCCCAAGGAGGTCATTGTCAAAAAGAAAGGCTTCCCATCCACCATCATAGTTGTAACTGCTCTTTGTGTTGTAACAAACAACAGGAAACAAAGTAGAGACCTATTGATTGGGAGGGGGCTGACCAAAGTGTGGCATGTGAATGTCATGGAATATAACTGTGCTTGGAGAAACAATGAATATTGTGAATGCGTAGCAGCTTGGAAAGTTTCCAAGTGAACTGGTGCAGAGTAAGGTAAGTAGAGCCTGGAAAACAACAAGATAACTACGTGAATGACAATAGATAAAGCATCAACCACAAATAAGAGTATTGTGAAATTACAAACTAGAGGCAGCTAGGTGGCATAGAGTGAATAGAGCATCTGCCCTGGTGTCAGGAGGACCTGAGTTCAAATCCGGTCTGAGACATTTAACGTTTACTAGCCATGTGACCTTGGGCAAGTCACTTAACTCTGATTGCTTTGCCAAAAAATAAAACATATTCATAAAAGCTATTTTTTTAAAAAGATGAATGTTTTAAGACCAAATCAATTTCTAATTTGTGGGTATATGATTACCATTCTCCCAAATGAAATCAGGACTCAAATATCCTTTATTCTCTTATGTAGAAATAAAATTTCCACACAGACAAGTTTCCAGCACACAGTGGAGTCTCTGGCACACAGTAGGCACTTTAAAAATGTTTGTTGATGGACTATTCAGAAACATAAATTTTCTAAATCCATGTAGCACTTCAAAATTTATCCGGGAATGAAACATTCTACATACACCATTCATAAAAAGATCAGCCAAGTTAAACTTTATCATATAAATTTTAAAAACCCTGAAAATGATGGATTCAAAAGAGTACTAGATCCACATTCCCACGTGGTTTGGAATTTTGTGGAGCCCTTTCCTTCTCAACAAAGCAGTCAGCTCTACCTCCCCCACTTAAACTCACACAAACACATATTGAAGCCAAAAATTTCATAATCCTTCCCTCCCAAGTAACTTTTTTTTGCACCTGCCAACTTGCTAGGGAAAGAAGGCGTATTTCCAACCAACTTAAAGTGCAATACAATAGTAGATATATACATGTGTTCGAACTCCCACAAACACAAAAAACTATAACAACTTTTGTGTAATGTCACTTCCTATTCCTCACTCCTCATAGACCTCCAGGAACCTCATCAAGAAACCCATCATTCTGTCAAGATTTCATTAGCTTTAGTACTCACATGTCATCAGTAACCTCAGAACTATCACCCTAATTGGAGAAATGGAGAGCAGAGCAAAGAGTTCTGCTTGAAGCCTTCATTTAAATAAGGTTCCAATGCCAACCATCTCTTCATTTCCCACCAGGCTACATTCTTTTGGACTGGACTCCATCATGTTCTCATGCCTAGTAACTTCTCCTCCTTTTCATCTTTCTTTTGTAATTTTTCTTCCCCATTAGACTGTAAGTTCCTTGAGGGAGGGTTTTTTGTTTTGTTTTGTTTTGTTTTTTACTATTGACGATGTGGAAGAACTAGCTACCACCAAAACTGAGTCTACCCAAGGGTTAGAATTGATGGGGATGGGATCTGAGACCCTAAAAGGAAGAGACCATGTCTTTGGGATCTGAACCCCAAAAAGGAAAGGCCCTGGACATTCCTTCATGACCCGGGTCCCAGATGTTCATCTGGGGCAATCAGCTCTTGCCCAGCTAATTGACTGCCCTTTCATTGACTGTACCTGGCCCCACCTTAGACCTCCACTGCTTAATTCCATCTAGACCCCTTCTCTATTTCCACAGTTTTCTGTATAAAAGATCTATTTTGCCTCCATTAAAGTGCTCAGATTCCCTAAGAGTCTGGCCAGTGTTCCAATTCAGTCTGTCAATATAAGTGTCACAAATATGGCAGATTCTGAAAATCTTGCCCATCTAATCGTTGTTCTAATAAACTTCATCTTTGGCTTAAAGACAGCTTGGGTTGGATGCATTTGAGGCAGGACCTGCTATTTACTCTATCCCTCCATCTTGTTGTTCATGGACTCAGTTTCTCTTTTCCACTACTAGTAGCAATCCTGTACTGGCCCACACCATTTCTGATTTGGAGATAGACTACAGATAGCAGCAATGGTCAAATGTACCACTCATTCAGCATATAAGAGGCAGCAGGACATAGTGGGTAGATATCCAGTTTCTAAGTCAGGAAGACCTACTTTCAATTCCTGCCTTGCCTGTTGCTACAACCCTGGACAAATAACTTAACCTCACAGTGTCTCTAGATGACTCCATGAAGCTAAAAGGTACAGAGCAGGTGCTTGCTACTTCTGGAAATTTTCTTATTTCTTATCAGGATTTCTTATCAGGTCTCCTAAACCAATGAACTCATAGGTAAAGTACCAAAAAAATTTACATAGGATTATAAACTCAGAGCTAGAAGGATCCTCAGAAACCATCTTGTACATACCTTTCATATGAGAGATGAGATAGTTGAAGAGCAAAGATAGTAAGTGATTTTCTCAAGATCACACATAGAGCAAGTACAAAGGCAAATTTTGAACCAGGGTCTTCGGACCCAAGACACTTATATTGTTTTATTTTTCCTACTACTTATATTCCTACTACTTCCTACACTTATATTGTTTTATTTTTCCTACTACACTAAGCTTTACATATATGTGTGAAAATATATTAAAGGAGGCATTACATTGACAGGAATATGACTAGGGCATATGTTAGCGTAACCTAAACACGTAAGTCAAATACCTAAGACAATCTAAAATAAAATAAATTGAAAGAACTTAAAACAAAAAAAACTGAAAATTTCTCCTTTTAGGTTCCATTTAAGTGCAGAGTCACAGATTGAATATTTGGCTTGGATTTTTTTTAAAAAAGTAGGAAACTCATAAAATAGAAGGCTTGCTACTCTCCAATTTAATGATGGTATTTAATGAGTAAATTTCTCAAATATCTACAATTACAGAGGAAAGGACATTGCCCATTTAGGATACCTATATTAAAAATAACAGTAAACCAAACATTGCTTTTCCCTCTTAAAATTAAACTTTTCCCATTTAACACAGACTTGGGGAATTATATAATTGAGTAAGTCATTTGGTCATCATGCCAGAAGGAACAAAGTAGAAATGGTTATCTGCCTTGTTTTTTTTTCTTTTACTGAAAAAATTCAGTAGTTCCACTACTAAGAATCCAATGGGATCCTCAGTTGAAAATTCAGTCTTATTTTCATGACTTGTCAGTGAATGATAGACCCAAGTCTAGTGAGAATGCTAGAACATCTGTCGTCCACATAGAAAACTATTCCTTGTTAGAAATGTGCCACCTACACAATATTTTCAAGGACAATTAGTATAAAATGAGATAATTTTTAGAGACATTTCAAACCCATTCCACCTCTGCCTAACATTAAATCTATGATCAGATGTACAAAATAGACCAAAATATGCCTTCTAATTTGAGCAATTCCAAACAAAATATCTCTTTACCACCAGATGTATATAGATGACATCAAGCTATATGGATCCTCTGTGGGAAAAAGTTAAATAACTCTTAATTTTATTTAATCTTTTCCCAATGATATAAAAATATCATTTGGATTCAATAAATGTAAAATTCTTGCTATATGTCAAGGAAATATATACAATGAAGGTGTCAGACTTGGATTAGGAGTTCACATTGAACCAATGAATGAAGATGACTTTAATAATAGCAAGATATTTCTGTATTCTCAACTGAGGATCCCATTGGATTTTTGGTTGTTAAAGGTACCCTCTAGGTAAGACCCACCACAAAATAAATCTTGATCAAAGAGAAATTTGTGGTTGAATACACTGAGACTTAATAGCATCCTGGAATCAAAACTGAATGGGAAAAATACATTTAAAGCAATTAGTATCTATGCTATGTCTTAATGTATACTTTCAGAATTATAAAGTAAACTATGATATAACTGGAAAGTATACTAACAAAAACCCATACAAAATAGATGAGACATTGGACCCATCACTCTAAAGCAACTATCAAAAAATTAACACTTCGGGGCAGCTAGGTGGCGCAGTGAGTAGAGCGTCGGCCCTGGAGTCAGAAGGACCTGAGTTCAGACACTTAACACACACACAAACAGAAACCTAGCCATGTGACCTTGGGCAAGTTACTTAACCCCAATTGCCCTCCAAAAAATTTTAACACTTCTTTATTATAAAGGATCACAAGAACTGATAAACACTCTTATAGAATGTGATAAACGAGTAAACAAAAACCTACAAATAGTTTTGGAATAAATATACATCATCTCTGAGCAACAGTAAAAGTTGACAGTGAGAATGGGGC
The DNA here is from genome assembly GCA_011680675.1 of Gymnobelideus leadbeateri. NCBI lineage: Eukaryota > Metazoa > Chordata > Mammalia > Diprotodontia > Petauridae > Gymnobelideus > Gymnobelideus leadbeateri. Next base: position 29,597 of record WOXC01010472.1, read on the forward strand.
ACAGAACTCTGGAATTAGCTGCATCTACTTAACTGAAGCAGTCATTCTCTCTTTCTGCTAACATCCATGGATAAAGGACTCATTCACTTACTAAGAGGCACTTAGAGGAAGTTGGCTGGGGAAGAGCCACCTTCCCTTCTCTTTGGACCCTTTGGCCCTGAGAAATCAGTTTGAGAATTTAGTCTTGTTTCTTGTTTCCTTTTCAGTTCAAGGTTCAGAGAATGGAATCCCAGACCTAAGAACTCATGGGGACCTTGGAGCCCAGAATTCCAGACCAGGTATTACTACAAGCCCGGCTATGAAGCTCTGAAAAGTCAGAGTTCTGGATGCAAGCCCAAGGGGACCTTTGGATTAGAAAATTGGTAGGATTAATGTTATGTAAGAAATGAGCTAAAGATATGAAACTAATCCTCCTCACCTCTCCAGAGACCAAGGTTTTGTAATAGAGATTATGCTGCTCAGGTGTTTGAGGAAGTGTTTCTATGCTAGCTTTTCATATACCTTTGAAGTAAATGTTTATTTTAAATGGTTAAAGGGAATTTGGGTGTATGGGTCCCTAAAATTTGAGGAACATAATTGTTGGGAAGAAATAAGAGATTTAAGGGCACCACAAAGCCTTAGGGACTAGGTGAAGTGTAACACATCTAGTCTTTAGGTAGTTGGGGTTATAGTAGTTACTTGTAACAATAGGATCACGTGGTCAGAAATTTAGGTCTGGAAGGGATCTTAGAGATGAATAATTCCAACCTTTCAAACACACATTATAGATGAGAAAACTAAGGCACAGAGTGGTTAAGTGGCTTGCATAGCATCATACAGATACTAATTATATGGAGTAGGATTTGAGCCCAGGTTCTTCTAATTCTGAGTCTTATACTTCCTAGGTATAAAGGAAAGGGCTTAAGACTCAGTGCCAGAGAATTAAAGCTCCAAATCTGTCTCTTCCATTCCCTGTATGACCTTGAGGAAGTCACTTCTTTCTCTAATCTTCAATTTCTTCAACTATAAAATGAATGCCTCTATTTAAAGATGGAGGTTTTTCCAGGGACCAACCTGGAATCATGGAAAACATTTTCCAATTTCCCAATTACATGCAGCCCATCTCTTCTTTCCATTCAGGACTGGACTTAGCTTGGGTTCATCTGGAATGTCAAGATACATGCCTGTATGGACTAACTCAGTGGGCTATGTGTATACCTGAATTCACTTACTAGGGGGGGGGGGGGCGCGGGGCATCCATTCCAGGGCAAACATCCATTCCAGTGACATTTTCCTTGTGTAGATTTCCTAGACAGGATATTTTGGAGGTGTGGGACATTGCTTTGTGGTATTATTCACATTTTCCATATCTTAAGATTGCTTTGTATTTCAAGTAGACACCATGGCATAATGGATGGAAAGCTGGTCTCAGAGTCAGTAAGGTTTGGGTTCAAATATCATGTCTGAGGAATGTTGACTGTATTACCCTGGGCAAGCCACTTAATTTTTCAATGATCTAAGAAACTCTCTAAGACTATAAGAAAAAATCTTGTATAAGAAGACTGATTTTCTCATCTGGGAATCCTCTATACAGATTAGATCAATCATTCTCCTCATTGCTATTTATTTATCCTTACATTGCTCCCATTTTCTGCTCCCAAGTAGAATGCTAGCTGCTCAAAGACAGGGACATAATCATTTTTGCCTATGCATCTAAAATTTTGCTAATTTAAATTAAATTGAATTGAATTCAAAGGATCACAGATTTCAATCTGGAACACTAGTCTAACCACCTTATTTTATAGAATTGAATTGAGCTGAACAGAACTGAAAGACTAATTTAATAGATCTCAAGGTAACCTATCATATTCTATGATCAGCTCACAAACAGAAGCTTCATTCTAGACAGTCTCAGGATTTACAGGGAAACTGCTTCCACTTTGACTGCAGAAGACATCCTTCCTACCTCTGGTGAATACCCCTTATAAGCATGAGGCCCCTCCCTGTTTCTATGTCTCACATGATATTGATCATCAGTCACAGAATAAAATCTGCCTTTGTAGTTGACTATCAAAGAATCTTGTATTTTAGCACATGAATGGAAAAACTTTAAAGCTACATTTTATGTAGCAAGTAAAACCATTTTTTGTAATCAGCAAGAAAAACAAAGGTAATTGAGTTTTCAATATTTCAAGTCATTTATGTTACTGTGCAAATGTACCTATATCATCTATAGCATTGGGGTTTTGGTCTTATTTTATCTATCCTTTTCAGTTCTGGGTGAAGAGAGTGAAGTTATTGACCTGAGAACTCAAGTCATAATGACCTTGGAGGCCAGAATTCCATTGCATTGAACTAAATGCCCAGAATTAACTGTGCTGACTATTTGTGCTAAGTAAAACAAAAGGCTATTTTTAAATTGAAATATATTTTATTTACTTCTCTGTATATAGGAGCATCTCTTAGTGGAACCAAAACTTTCTGCAAGCTGAGATTTTTTGTTTTGGAATTTTGTGTCCCTGGTAGTTAGCAGAGTACCTGACACATAGTAGGTGCTTTAAAATATTTGTTGAAGTGAAAAAATTCAATTATGTCAGGTTTAAAGAGAATGACAAAGAAGTGATTGGATGACTACTCAACGTTCATAGTAATAGATGACAGAAAGAAAAAAGAGTTATTCCAAATCTTCTTTGAAATAGCAAGGCTAGAAAAGCCAGGAATAATGGGAAACAAAGTTTTGACTCCTGTAGTTATGGAATAAGAAAGAAATCTTCATCCATTTCATTTTACTTACTCTGATGCCTTTCTTGAGTTCTGAATGACATAGTTGAAGAAGGGCATTGATGAGCTGGAGAGTATAAGAGGACACTAAAGATAATGAAGAGTCTTGAGTCTACATCATTTGAGAACTAGTTGAAGAAACTGTATGTTTAGCCTGGAGAAGACTCAGGGGAGGCATGATACTTGAAGTATTTGAAAGGTTGCCTTACAGAAATTAGATCTGAATTGTCTTCACTGGTCCCAGAGGGCAGAATCAGGAAAAAATGGGTGGTAGCTACAAAAAGGCAAATTTGAGTTTGATTTTAAGAGAAATTATTATTTCTTTCTTATAATAATACCTAATTATTGAATCAGGACCAACATTTTTCCCCTTTTCTACTTCTTCATCCATAAGTCAACCACCATGGGAAATCTTTCTCAAAGACTTACCCAGTCAAGATGACTAAGATCTAATCAAAGACAGTAAAAGGAATTTTAAGTCAAGACTAATGGGTAGATTCCTGTTCATTTACTCAAACAGATTTGAGAAAATATGGATTCTCCCTTTTGTCAGATAGGTGATATGGAAAGTGATGAGTTTCTTTGACTGAGATTTGGGTGTTTAGTGTCATGTACCTCAAGACCCTCTTTGTAAATATATATAGCCCAGCCTCTCACTGTATCATTCATTCTCTCATTGTTAACCTCAGAATCACTTGCTCTTCCATATAAGCCCACATAGACAGTGAGCCCCTAACTATGAGAGGTCTTTGGCATTCAAGAGTACTCCTGACCCCTTTTATTAATAACATGTTAGCTTTATTAACATAATGATTAAATTACCCAGAAATATATCTCTCAAAATTTTTAAACTTCAAAATGACAGGAAAAGTTCCTAATGATGAGAACTGTCCTAAATTTGAATGGGATGCCTCAAGAGATGATTGGTTCTCCCATATTGGAAGCCTTCAAGCAGAGGTTGGATTTGTCAAGCATGTCATAGTAGCAATCCTTTCCAAGTACGGATTATACCAGATGATCACCAAGGTCCCTCTCCTACTCTACAATTCTAGGATTCCAGCAGTCATCCTATCATTCTCATGCATCTTTAATTTCTCCTTTGCCTCCTGACTCCTTCCCATATGCCTGAAAACATGTTCAATTCTTAAAGAAAAAATCAACCTTCCCTTCATTTTCTGTCTTATTCAGTAGTTACTCCAAATCACTATTAAATCCCTTGGAAAATTGTCAACACCTAATGCTTCCAATCCCTTACACCCACCGCCATCTTCAAATCTTTGCAATAAGTCTTCTGTTGTTAATATTCTACTACTGCTACTACTACTACTAACCAATTGACCATAGGCAAGCAAACAAAAAATCAAGTTAATTTGATGATGTAATTTTCCCTTTTATCTTTCCTCCCTAAATTTCTCAATCCCACCCACCCACCTAGAATACACTAGAGTGCCCTGAACATCCTTGAACAAAGAAAACCCTCCTTCCTCTGATCTGCTATGAGAAATGGAGAGGGAAGGAAGAGAAGAGAACAGGAGAAAGTGTCCCCCAGCTTAAGGGAAAAAAAAACACAGAGAAGGCTTCTATCTGAGCAATCATTGCCAACCTGACCTCTCACTTACTGGAATGGAAGTGGGGATGATTAAAATAAATCCATTCAGTATCAAGGAACAATAAAATGAAATGGTTTTAAAATGAAATAATGATCATCCAGAGGCCCACATTCCACATGTTACTATCTATTATCTCACTTAAAATCATTCCCTTCCCCCATTAATTGAAAGTATAGGAATGTTTCCCATGTTAATTTGGTTCTTGGCTCATCTGCTTTCTTGCAGGGGGTTATGAAAATTAAATGCTCTGTTTTTAATAATAACTTTTCTCCTCATAAAAGAGTTTCTAATGACCACTTCCCTTAGTGAGTTTCTAGGCACACATAGGACCATTTTCAGCATTTTAAATGGTACAAATTATGTGGACATATTGAATTTGTGCCCCATTGACCTTCATGTTTTACTTTTATTTGCTTTAAAAGTTATTTTGGTTCATTTTTAATTTTTCAGGATAGGAACAAGAAATGGACCCAGGATTGCTTTCTTATAAGTTAACACCACAATAAGGAAACTGCCCCTTCCAATGCAGATAGACATCTTCTCTGAAACTTATAGTTTTAGAGAGTTATCTAGAACAGTGAGACATTAAGTGACTTACCCAGGGTCATACAGCTATTATATATCAGAGTCAGTACTTGAATCCAGGCATTTCTCTTTATTTTTTAACATTTCATAGAATTTATTTTGTTCAATAAATTCAGTTTCCTGACCTTAAGATCAAAGGTTTCTTACTCCCACCCACTCACCCAACATCTTCCATTTTCCTTTTAAATTTTATAAATATAATTCCCAAAGACCTGCCATGTGGCTAAGACACTCCTGGCAGGATACTATCATATAGAAATCTCTCCTAAGGCATAGAAATGTTAAAGGAGGCCCTCTCCACTCACAATTCAACTATGGAGACCAGAATCACTAATGATGGGTGAGGCCAGGTCAGCTAAACTGGTAGACTTCAGAGGAATTTCCATCAGAGAGCAGACTCTCTGGCAGACATAGGAAAGATACAAGGATAATTAAATGGGAGGAAAACTGGTGGAAAGGTAAAGTGAAGAAAAAATAAAACTATGTTGCCTGTTGAGTGAAACCACCAAATCATTATAGACACAAAATTATATATTTAGATTTAGGACTTCCAAAGTCATCTAGTCAAAATCCCTCATTTTAGAAGAGGAAACTAGGCCTAGGAAGGTTAAGTGATGTGTCCAAAATCATGTAGACAATAAATGACAATGCTAGAATTCAAAATCATGTCTTTGATAGTATGACACTGGCTTCCAGTCCCTTCTCCTTCCTGGGGAATTGCTTCTTTTTTTCTTATAGATTTGGAAGAAACTGTTCATGTTAAGATTAGGTTCATTTTGATCCCCCCAAAATTCACTGTTAAAGAACTATATTCATTCATTCATCTATTTATTAAAAATGCAGAGCTAATATGTGCTTCTGGGAACGTGTAGGGGGAAGATAACTTGGTTCATTCTCCCTAGTTTCATCTACCTTTGGTGTATAACTTACAGGTCTAGAATTTTCAGCCTATGATGAGAAACAAGACCCAGATTCCTCTATATAAGATCCCTGGAGAATGCTAACAATAATCATTGAAATAGTAAGAGACAGGGTACATTTGTCTTACAATAAGGAAACTAAATATGATTTTTATTTCTGCCACCCCATGAGTTGTGGGTTTTGATTTGGGGGGGAAGCAGGGTAATAAGTGACTTGCCCAAGGTCACAGAACTAGTAAACGCCAATTGTCTGAGACTGGATTTGAACTCATGTCCTCCTGACTCTAGGATCAGTGCTCTACTCACTAGGTCACTTAACTGAACCTTTTGGGGTTTGGGGCTTTTGTGTTTTGTTTTGTTTTGTTTTGTTTTGTTTTGTTTTGTTTTGTTTTGAGGCAATCACAGTTTAGTGACTTTCCAGGGTCAAACAACTAGTAAGTACCCTGCCTTTTTAATTTAATTTAATTAAGAATCCAGCCTTTCAGGGAGGCTAGGTGGTGAAATGAATAGAGCACTGGTCCTGGAGTCAGGAGGACCTGAGTTCAAATCCAGCCTCAGACACTTAGCACTTATTAGCCATGTGACCTTGGGCAAGTCACTTAACACCAATTCCCCTGACTTCCCCCCTCAAAAAAAAAAAAAAAAAAGAAAAAGAATCCAGCCTTTCTTTCTTGGTTACTCAGTGAAGGATCATTTCAGTATGTACTAGATTATGGTGGCCTTTCCATGAAATCCCCAATGAGTAGTGCTAATAGAACAAATATAAGCATAAGAATAAAAAGACCATTGCATATCACTTGAACATTAAAAAGCACTTTACAGACATCCTCTCATTCTGTCCTCAGGAAGAAATTAGCAAGTCATGAACACTTAAGAGATTGGAGGGACCTAGCAGCCTTCTGGCCCAACTCATTCCAGAAGAAGGATCCTCTCTACAACATCCCAAATACAACAGTCAAGCAGCCCCATTAACTACTCACTAATTCCCCAAATTGTCCAGTCCACTTTTAGTCAATTAACAAGCATTTATCAAATGCCTCCTACATGCCAGGCACTAGGAATATAAAGATAAAAGAGCCTGTCCTCAAGAAGCTCACAGTCTAATGGGAGAAGCAATACATAAACAATCATGTCTTAAAAAATAAAGATGGAGTGTGTAAATATGTTTAATAGAAATGTAATTTAATAGAGCCTGTATCAGATTGCAGGTTGTCTTGGGAAAGGGGGGTGGGATTTAAAAATTTACAGAAGTAAATGTTGAAAACTAAAAATAAATAAACATTTAAAATCATTAAAAAATAAAGACAGGATAAAGTGGATATAATCAATAGAGGGAAGGCACTACCATTATGGGAGATCAAGAAAGGTTTCCTCTAACAGGAGAGATTTTAGGTGGGACTTGAATGAAGACAGAGAAGAAGGTCTGGATGTAAAAATGAGGAGGGAGAGCTTTGTCAGTAGGAGGGACAGCCAATCAAAATGACCGGAGTCAGGAAATGGTGCTTTGTGCAGGCTAATATCACTGGATTGCAGGGCACTTGAAAGAGCAGACTAATATCACTGGATTGCAGGGCACTTGAAAGAGTGGTCGGGGTAGGGATGGGGGCCACGAGGCAGGGGAGACATAAGGTATAAAAAGTCTGAAAACAAAACAAATCTAATCCTTGTGCCATATAACAGTCAAATACTTAAAGGTAGCTATTATGATGCCCCTTCCCTAAATCTTCTCTTTTTCATACTAAACATCCCCAGTTTCTTCAAATGACCTTCCTATATCCTCTCCCAATTCTAGTGGCCTTACTCTAGATACTCAGAGCCCTGCCTAAAAAAAAAATAACAACTGAAAAATTAGAGGCTGGTTGAGTTTGTTAGGCATTTTTCTTCTTCAGACATTCTTGGATTAATACCCCAACCTAATGATTTTCCTCTATGCAATCTTTCCAATTTCAGCAGTATAAACCACTCTGCTTATTGAAGGAGACATGATCTGTATTGGAAGGAAATTGTCCATTTTAAATATTTCAGCAATTTAAAAGAGAAGTTATATAAAAGTCATAAAATGTTCTCTCCCCCAGGTCCCTAAATCTTCCTTTTTAGAGTCTATAGAGCTTAGCTTGACACACTGCTGCCTAGAACAGAGAAAATTATCTTCCACTGAATTCCTACAGGACAATTAGATGATGCCCCCTCCCATCATGGGGCAAACCCAAGCTTCACTTATATTCATGAGATTGTGCTATCCTGACCTCTGACGTAAGAACCAGAACATTGGGCAGATTGGGATACCTAAGTTCTTTAAACAGTAAGAATAGAAGTAAATTTAAACATTTTAATAGTCTTTGTTGTTTTTTCAGTCATTTCTTTTGGGTCTGACTCATGTTTGACAGATTGATTCATTGTTTACCAAAGTAAGCTTCTGATACCATCCCAAATCTGAACTACCACAACCTGCCCCCAGGTTCTGTCCCCTTAGGAATAGTTGTGAGCATAACTCCTATGAAGTTTATTCCTATGTTGTTCAGATATTTCAGTTGAATCTGGAACACAGTGCCACCTAGCTGTGCTTGTTCCTATACCAAGAGGTGATAACCAGGGGGTCCCCACAAGGACCCCATCATTTTTCCAACCTCATAGTAGAGCAGTAACTTATTCAGTGACTTCAGGCATGTCTGACTCTCTGTGATACCATTTGGTGTTTTATTGAAAAGATAATAGAGTGGTTTGCTCTTTCCTTCTCCAGCTCAATTTACAAATGAGGAATTGAGGGAAACAGGGTTAAGCAACTTGCCCAGGATCACACAACAAGTAAGTGTCTGAGATCAGATTTGAACTCTGGTCCTCCTGAGGCCAGGGCCAGCACTCTATCCACTGTACTACTTAGCTGCCCTTAGTAACTATGATGTGACAACTAGGGTTTTGTCCCAGGACTCCGAGATTCAGAAGGTCCAAAGCTTAAAAGAATGATTCGTAAATATGAAGCCATATTTTAATGCATTACATTTGCATTCTGGCAGCACATTCAGTCTTTCTTTAGCACAAAAGCTAGTTGGTAAGAATAATTAGTCAAACTAATGGAACTCCCAGACTGTATACTATCGCTTCCATTCCGCTCCCCACTTGATTTGAGTTCTTCAGTAATGACTTCCCCAGAAGAAATCTGAAGGTCTCCCCAACAGGTCTCCTATTGTCAGGGTAAGAAGATGAGGGCCTATTAAGTGCTTCTTGCCCCAGGTTCCATGTTGTACTTTTAGCCCCAAAGAGCATAATTACTAGTTGCAGCTGTGCCCAAAAAGTTCCTAAGGAAGAAGTTTCCCCTCAAGAGCCAATCACGTCATCCCCCCTAGTCACAGAACCACAGAGCTCTGCCAATGAGTTCCTACACTTAAATAGAAAAGGTATCTCCATCAAGTTGAGTGGGATGGATCTGCAAACAAATCAGAGGCCCCTGAGATATGCCCAAAATAGACTGTCACGAGCAAGAGGTTGGCAAATGGAATTGTATTCCTGCAGGGAGAGGTTAATGAGAAATGGAACTTGATTGTAGAGAGTCAGGATTATTACCTTCCTCTTTCTGAACACCATGCCAGCAGACTGCATTAACATTTTTGGTTTCCATGTCATCTATTGAGCTTTAAAAAAAATAGCTAGACCAGTAACTTCATTTTTGTAGGGAATTTCTGATGAAGATAATTCTTCTGACAATAAGTACAGATCGACAACTTTTCTGCCACTTATACCCTTGGAGAGGTGTCTAGAATATCAAATAATGTTAAGCGACGTGGCAAGGTCATACGTTTTAGGAGCAGAACTTGAACCCAGGTTTTTATACTCCATTACACCATACTACCTTTTTGAGATTGTTCATAAAGATAAACTGTTCTAAAATATTCACTATGGTTACTTTTCTTTTTTATAAATAAATTTGCACTGACTTTAAACAAAATTGTCCTTGCCTAAACTTCCTCCTTTAGCTTTCTTCTAGTCCTCCCAGAGAGCTATCATGCACAAGACAATTTTAAGAGAAAAAATAAAGAGGAAATTAAAACAACAAAACAGATCACTACATTGAAAACCATCTTAAATAAATAAATGGTTCCACATTCCCCCTACACTTCTGCAAAAGAATGGGGGCAGGTTTCTTGCATATTTTTTCATTGGTGTGAAGTTTTGCAACATTGGTCTGTAGTTTTGCAACATTCACGTTCTATTGTTTTATGGTATTTGTTATTTTCACTTACATTGTTCTAGTCAATGTGTATATTTTCTTCCCTTGGCTTTGTTTATAGCATACTCAGTTCAGGCAGCATACTCCTCAGTTCATGTAAGTCTTTTTATGCTTCTCTGAATTCATTGTATTCATCATATCTTACAACACAGTAATAGTCCACTAGATTCGTTACCACATTAAGTCTAACCATACCCCAATTAGTGTACATCTACATTTTTTACAATTATTTGCTATCAGAAAAAGTGATATTGCAAATATTTGGGGGCCTATGAGGTCTTTAATTTTAATCCATGACTTCCTTCGGGCATATAGCTAACAGTGGTATCTCTAAATCAAAGAGAACAAGCATGTTGTTCAGTCATTTCAGTCATGTCCAATTATTTTGTGACTCCATTTGGGGTTTTCTTGAAAAAATTAACTGGAGTGGTTTGCCATTTCCTTCTCCAACTCATTTTACAGGTGAGAAAACCTAGGTAAGCATGGGGAAGTGACTTGCCCAGGGTCACACAGTTATTAACTGGCTTAGGTCACATTTGAACTCAAGCCTTCTTGACTCCAGACTCAGCACTCTATCCACTGTGCATTTTAGCTACTTTATTTGCATAATTCCAAATTGAGATTGTTTTCTACATATTCCCCACACTGTCTGTGAAGTAGATTTTTTTGAACCAAAGTATACAAATCCTACATTTATTCTTATTAAAATTTATTTTATTTCCTCCTCCTACATAGGAAAGTTTTCTCATGACTTCCAAATGCTAGTGTCCTCCTCTCTGAAGATACTTTCTATATCCTCTGTATTTATTGGGTGCATACCAATGCTTATGTTGTCTCACCCATTAGAATATCAGGCTCAGCTCAAATTCCTCACTTCTGCAGGAAGCTTTTTCCAGTCCTTCAAACTGTGAGTACATTTCCTTATAATGAAATACCTTCTCTCTACTTTGTGTGTGTGTTTGTGTTTTTTTAAGAGGTCTGGCACTTAAGACAACATCCTCCACAAGGTGACATGCTATAAGAAGAACTCTGTGCATGTAGCCCACCCCCTACCCCAAACCATCTTAGATAAATATAGTTATTTATATGTTGTCTCTTTGAAGGCAGGGACGGCTTTTAGCTTTTTTTTCCTATCCCAAGTGCCTAGCACAGTGCATGGCACATAGTAGGCCCTTAATGAAAGAGTGTTGCCTGACTAACTAAGGGCAGGGGTTTGGGTTTTATGTTTGTTTGGGGTTTTGTTTGTTTGTTGTTGTTGTTTTTGCTTTTTCTTTGTATCCCCAGAGCTTAACCCAGTCCCCCAATACACAATTAGTGCTTCATAAATTCTTATTGGTTTCTTCCTTGATTGATGGACCTGCAGTTCAGCCCTGTCAAAATATTTCTGGATATTAATTCTGACATTAAACATATTACCTATCTGTACCAACTTTGGGTCCTCTGAAAATGCTAAGATAGGAAGAAAGTATGTTTCTGAGGGAAACTGCCAGATAAAGACATTTCCTACCTCCTCCTTCTCTGGCTCATAAATCTCTTGCTTCTTTATTACCTGTAATCTGTTGGATTTTTGCCATCCCAACTCAAGTCCCTAAGGGGTTGATAATTAAATTCTAAATCGATTCTTCAATTTTCTCCTTTCATTCTTTTATTGTTTTTTTAGGGTTTTTTGGCCTTTTTTATTTTAAAATTTATTTTTTATTCATTTAATATTTTATTTTTCTCCAATTACATGTAAAAACAATTTTAACATGTTTTTTTCTTTCCTCTTTAATATTAGACTATATGCAACCAATGCATCCTGCTTCATTCCCTGAAATCTCATAAGGATTGTCTTGGCAATGCCTTCATATCTCATAAGCTCAAAGTCGAATATCTAAGGTAAGGGGAAGGTAATGAAGCTCACCTAATCCTTACAATGTTGTTTTTGTTGCTGTTCAATTGTTTCAGTCATGTTCAACTCTTGATGTCCCCATGTGGGGTTTTCTTGGCAGAGATACTGAAGTGGTTTGCCATTTCCTTTTCCAGCTCATTTTACAGATGTGGACACTGAGGCAAACAGAGTTAAGTGACTTGCCCAGATCACTCAGCTAGTAAGTAAAGGCCAGATTTGAACTCATGAAGATGAGTCTTCCTGACTCCAGGCCCATATATACTATGGAGCTAGCCTAGCTGCCTTTGAAATGTACCAATTTAATCATATATAATATCCCTACCTCCCACCACCCAGAGGCTCCTAAAACAAATTCTAGAAAGCATCAGACCAAAGAGTGGAGTCCAGAACCTTCATCAGAGCTCCTCTTGTGTCCTTTCCTGAGATTTCCTGCATGGCTGAGATCACTAGATACACAGATCACTAGAGAATGATCTTTGCCCTATTCTCCTTCCTATAGTATCTCCTTTGAGTCAGTCTGGCCACAGTATTCATATACCAAGTCTTCATGGCCAGAGGCTGCCTCTTTAAAACATAGATTCAGACTCCTGAGATCAGAAGGGAGCTTGACCAATACGTGCTAAGGTACTCAAAACAGACTCAATAAGATTGAACAAGAAAGCACCAGAGATCATCAAGTCATGAGATCCAGGAGCTAGGGCAGGAAAAGACAGACCTCAGGTATCATCTAACACAATATCCTCATTTCAGAGATGAGGAAACTGAGGACCAGGGCGAGAATGTGATTTGGTAAAGAATGCAAAGGCAATAAGAGGAAGTTTTCTAATACCAGAGTCTGAGCTTGGTCCACTAACCACCCTCTCCAACAATCCTATCCCTTTAGCCACCAGAAAGTTTGTACCTACAATATGAGATGTCGGGATGGAAAAAATCCGACAGATTACAGGCAATAAAGAAGAAAGATATTGACTATGTTGAATGAAAAGTCAACTTTAACTCCCAGCTATAAGGAGCTAGTGATCAGAGTCAGAGTGTTTTAGTTAAATCCAACACTTATTAAGCACCTACTGTGTACAAGGCACTGTGTGAGGTGCTTGAAGATATAAATACAAAATTATTGAGTATGATAATCTCAGACCCAAAAGAGCCTGCACTCTACTCAGGGCTAAAATATATAGAAATAAGTAAATACCAAGTAATTTCAGGAAGCAAAAAATGTTAATAACCAGAAGAATCAGGTGACCTCTACTTTAAAGGAAGCTAAGTATTCTATCCATTCCAAACAAAAGCATAGAGATTGTATACCAAGCTAGCTCAACTGAGACAAAAAGAGTATGAAAGCAAGTGATATGACATAAAACTGAAGTGGTAGAGCAGATAAGAGAAAGACGATGGTCAGTGTTGACCTATGATCCACATCCCTAAAGCATTTCTTTCACAGAACAAAATATCAAAAATTTGTTTTCAAAACCTTAATAAGGAAAGGGACAGCTAGGCGGTGCAATGGGTAGAGTGCAGGGTCTTGAAGACATCTCATCTTCCTGAGTTCAAATCCAACCTCAGCCACTTACTAGCTGTGCAACTCTGGGTAAGTCACTTAACCCTATTTGCCTCAGTTTCCTCATCAGCAAAATGAACTGGAGAAGAAAATGGCAAACCACTCCATGATCTTTGCTAAAAAAAAAATTGGGTCATGGAAAGTTGGACACAACTGAACAACCAGTGAGGAGAGATATAAAGCTTCAAGCTGTTTCTTCTTATTCTCTCTTTCTCAAACCATCCACTCTTTTCCAGTTGAGGTCCCAAACCTTTTTACAATAAGAAACTGAGAATATATTTTGCAACAATATGGTGAAAGCAGAGGTTGATATCATTGGACTACAAATTATAGTGGAAGACTCTAGAAACCATTGAATCCAACCCATATCTGACCAAGGATCCCTTCTACAACCTGCCTGATAAGTCATTATCAATTCCCTGCCTGAAAACCACCAGTGAGAGGGCAGCTATGGCCTCCCAAGGCAGTCCACTATACTTCTGTACACTTTACATCAAACCTAACCCTACCTCTCAACAACATCTATCCAATTTCCTCATATATTTATGTAACTCATTTAACATCTTTCAAGCCTCAGTTTCTTTAACTGTAAAACCTCACAGGGTTGTCATAAATAAAAAAAAATGAATGAATATCTATAAAACATTTTGCAAACTTTAAAGCTATTAGGAAACTATAGGAAACTTCCAAAGTGTCCAGCCATATCCGGGGGACTATTTTCGTGTCTGTCTATCTGGGGGATAGCGACAATCTGTCATGCACAGAGACAGACTTCTCAGATGGAAAGGCCATTTGAGGTCACATATTCTGTCCTCTGCCTCTAGGCAGGATGATTTTAGTGAAATGATGTTAGATGGGATGTCAAATCTTGCTCCCCCAAGACTGCCTGGGAGAAGCCTTCAGGGCGTGGAGCAGAAATATGTGAGGCAGAGCCAGGAGACTAAGTATCATCCTAACTTTGAAATTTTCTCTTTCTACCCCAACCCTGGTCCCTATGTGAGGCATTATTACTTAAAAATATTTTTAATAATTTTTTCTATCACTTGAATTTCCCAATGTATTGTCACCACCTCCTTCCCAGAGACCCAGCCCTTATAATTGAGGATAGAAAAGAGAAAAAAAGAAAGCAGTTAAACATAACTAACAGTATACATCTACAATATCTGACATTGATCCTTAGGACCAAAGTATTGAACCCCTAGAGCAAGAGTAGGCAAACTGGCTCAAGGGCTAAATCCAGCCCATCTCCTGTTTTGGTAAGGCCCTTGAGCTTTATAAAAATGGTTTTTACATTTTTCCATTCTTAACGTGCAGGTCATGTAAAAAGAGAGTGGGCTAGATTTGGCCCATGGGCCATAATTTGCCAACTCTTACCTAGATTATCAATATTTGTGTCATGGATAGTTATAATTCTAGTCCAATACCCTCTTGGACATAAGAGGAGGAAAAGAGCAAATGCTCGGCCACCACCCCCTGCTCCTACTCCCTACAAAGACAAAAATCACAGCCTACCTTCTTGAGTGTGGATCAAATCCCAAAATATATATCTATCTGTGTCATTTATTAGCGACACCATTATTATATTTAGAGAGCAACATATGCACACATATAGGTATATGTGTGTGTTTATTCAGTTCAATATAGATTTATTAAGTGTCTACTTTATACCAGGCACTGTGCTAAGTAGTGGAGATACAAAAAAAGGCAAAAACAGTCATTGCCCTCAAGGAGCTTACGCTTTAATGGTGGGGACAACATACAAACAAATATGTACAAAGCAAACTACATCCAGAATAAATATGAAATAATTAAGAGAGAGAAGGCTCTAGACTTAAGAGGAGTTGGAGCAGTCTTTCTATAGGAGATGGGATTTTAATTTGGTACTTAAAGGAAGCCAGAGAGGTCAGTAGTCAGAGTATTTAACATAATGTGATATTATAATGATATGTGTGCATAAATATATACATATGTACACACACATACACACACACACACACACACACACACACACACACACACATATATATATTTTTTTTTTTCGAAGTGTGGTTCTTTTAATAAAAACAAAAAATAATAACAATCTAGGCCTGCCTGTCCCTTATTTTCAGGTCTTATTCACTCACATAGGATTATGTATCAAAGATTATAGATACAGAGTTGGAAGGGACCTTAGAAATGAAAGAGTACAACAACCTCATTTTATAGATGGAAATCTGAGGCATGAAAAGGTTACATGACTTTCCCAAAGTCACACAGGTAGCAAATTGAACATCCAAGATTGAAACCCAAGTTCTCTGACTATAAAACCAGTGTTCCTTTCACTATACCCCACTACCTCCTATAAGACCATGATGGGGAGTCCATTCAACTTCCTGGAGTCCATCTGCTCTTTCTCTTGACATGTCATTAAAATGGCCTAGCTATTCAGTTGTCATTTCTTGCCCCCACTGCATAACCAACTTTCATTTCTCTAATTTCATTTATTGAAAAAAAATCAAGTTTGATGATGTATTTATGTAATGAACAAATATTGGGCTGACAAACTAGAACTGATAAAAGAAACAGATTTGGAGAATCCTAGGAAGACTTCATACAAACTGATGCAAAGTGAAGTGAGCAGAATCTAGAAAACAATGTATGCAGTAACAATACTGTAAAAGTGAATAACATAAAAGGCTTAAGAATTCTGTTCTATGCAATAAACCACAATTCCAGAGGACTAATGATGAAGCACATTACCCATCTCCTGACAGAGGTGTAAGGGATATAATATGCATAAATGAAGCAATCATCTTTCAATATGGCCACTGTAAAAGTTTATTTTGTTTTACTATCTATATTTATGACAAAGGGTTTTATACTCTTTTTCCTTTTAGGAAAATAGAAAGGACAAAAAAAATCAGTGCTTCTTAATTGAAAAACATTTTCATTAAATAAAATGTTAATATGATTCATTTCCTCTAGGTGAGGTGTTCTTAACCATTTTTGGGTCATGGACTCCTCTGGCAGCCTGATGATGTTTATGGACCCCTTCTCAAAATAATGAGGGGTGTGGAGCAACGAGACGTTAATTTCAGTTAGAAGTTAGTCAAAATAAAAATTCA
Organism: Gymnobelideus leadbeateri; assembly: GCA_011680675.1. Classification (NCBI taxonomy): domain Eukaryota; kingdom Metazoa; phylum Chordata; class Mammalia; order Diprotodontia; family Petauridae; genus Gymnobelideus; species Gymnobelideus leadbeateri. Next base: position 46,250 of record WOXC01010472.1, read on the forward strand.
TCTTTCCCATTCAAATTCATAGACTCCTGAAATTCATTCATGGATCCCTTAGGAGTCAGTGGACCTTAGATAAAGAGCTCCCTATCTAAGAGTATGTTCACTTTTTGATTATTATATATGATTCTCATCTCATTAAGAGTACCAAAATCTAAAGTTAAGTTTAAAGTCTATGCTGACTACATGATTCATAGCATCCTCTGCCTCCATTTCCATCACTTTCACTCCATAAATATAATAAAGACACACCAGTTTGGGGGCTGTTTTGTATTTTTCTTCATTCCATTGGTTACTATAATCAAAGATCTGTCCACCAAGCAGTCCATATAGTAGGGATGTGACTCTGTATCCTTAGCTGGGTGGATGCTCAGAAAGCAGACTCACTTCATTGCTGGGGTCATACTCAAAACCCTTCTAGCATATGAGAAACTGCCAAGAGCTTACTATCAATGGGCACATCCTTTGAGAACCCAATCTCCACATGATGGGGCATTGGACTAGGACATTTTGGAAAATAATCTAAACACTTAAGCAAAATATCCAAAATACTTAAAACTAATGCTACTACATTATGAGAATGGAGAATTATATTTTATCAGTCCCAAATGCTGTATCATATGATTTGCTTAACTGTGTTTTTTTAAGTAAAGATAATTTGCAGAAGGGTTGTTTACTGGGCACTGATTGATGAGTCAAAACAAAATATATCAATAATGTTTTAAATACATGCAAGGCCCCTGGGATATGCAATAGCTTAAATAAGCTAAAACAATGCCTCAAGTGGCTGCAATTTTTGTCACTGTGGATAACTATTCCCTCCACTGGAATAAGTAACAGCTCCTCTACATGCTAGTTCATGGGTTCCAAGAGTGGTAGTGATCAAAGAATTCAATCCCTTCCAGCTAATTGGTGATAAATGTCTTAATATAATCACTTTTGGTCTTTAAACAACACAGATTAGAGAATGACAGACAAACAGACAGAAAAAAAAACAGAAAGACAGAAGGAGAAAGAGAGATAGAGACAGACAAAGATACACAGACAGAGAGGGGGAAGAGAATCTATCACAAGGTACACTCAAAAACTTCCCACTTCCTTAGACTTGACAGAATTTGCATTCTTTTGGCTGATCCTTCTCAAAGACAAATTCCACTCCATGCTACAATGACACATTGGAGTATGATATTAGTAGAGGAAGATATAAAATAATAAAAATGTTAACTGATTTTGTCCTTAGGGCTCATGATCATTGAGATTCTAATGCACAGATCCTAGGATCAGGTTGAATAACAAATAAAAATTACTATCATGGCAGTTGTTGTTATTTTTGTAACATGGTTAACTCTGGCCCCATTTTCTGAGGGCTAGACCTAGTATATTTTATACCACCTTTCCCACAGTTCTCAGGTACCTGGAAGGTACCTCTTAAGGACTCTCTTCTCCTCCATAAGCTAGAACTCCTACCATCTGTGTTTCCATTTTAGGGGCTCAGTGACTAAGCATTCCAGTCTCTTTTAACCACTTAATATCAGATTTGCTTTTACAAAAGAACACTTACTTCAAAGTATAAAGGAAAGAGTATGCAAAAATTTCCCCCGACTCTTCAGGGGTATAATTCCCCCTATACCACCTCAGTCTAGGGCAGTAGAGAATGGATTAGGACTTAACTCAGTTCCTGCAAGACATTGGCCCCACCAAGTTCATGTTCAAAGCTAGCACTGGTGTCAGCTTCTGTTGGGCTGGAGTGCTATAATTCTAAGACCCATGATCCTTAGGGACCTCTGCTATGATGGCTGACAGCTGGCATGGATTCCCAGACTCCCAGACCCTTTTGGTTTGAAATCCCAAACCAGCTATGAGGATCCACTCCCTGTACCTAGAATGGAAAAGAGCAAACAAAAATATCAAAACCCCAGACACATTTTCAATGAGATACATAGCCTCAGCAGAGGTAGAAGGAGGCTATAAGGCCCTTCCTGATTACTGCATGGCATGAGAAAAGAGTCACCTCCTCTCTCAGAAATGAGTGCTACAAAGCAGGTGCTGCCAAGCCATTGCAAAAATGCTAAAAGCCCTAGCTATGCAACCCACAGAAAAAATACTGTTCCCAGTCATGGGGTAAGCCAACTCAGAACTCATGCCCCAGGTCTCCAGTATCCCAGAAGCATTTCCCTATAGTGTTTTTGATACATCTTGGAAAATGTATGGTGCCTGCACACGCTTCATATACTCTGTTATTTTATTGTTGTTGTTCTTGTTGTTGAGATTTGAGGTTCCCCTTGTACAGGGAGCTTTTGATTGGCCTCATGAGAAAACTCCTTCTACCAATGCAGATCAGAAATTTTACAGCAACTTACAAACTTAGAGAGATCCCTGAGAGTTTGAGAGGGTTAGTGACTTGCTTAGGGCCACAAAGCCAGTATATGCTAAAAAAAATGAATTCTTGAATGCACATTTCATAACTCCAAAGCTAGTTCTCTACCCACTACCCTCACACAATCCCTGGTTCATCAAAATTAAATTTGTTGCCTTGGGATATAAAAAAGCCATCTTTGTTCTTTCTCAGGCATGGGTAAAACTAGGCAACTACTCAGGTCCCTTGCAATTCTAGGATGCTAGGATTCTGATACCAATGACTTTATAATTCATCATTTGTGAATTGTTCTCTTAGGATTTATTGACTGTTTTGGTTCAAACAACTCTAACTGCAAAGGAGAAAATCTGACCTTTTGAGGGACATTGATATTAAAACAAAATAAACTTAAAATAGCTTTCTCTCCTTAAGATAAAACTGTTGCCATTATCATAGACTTGGGGAATAAGAAAATTGGGCAATTCATTTCATCAGGATCCCAGAAAAAGAAAACCCAAATCTTTGTCTATCTATCTTTATTTACCTAATGAATTTTTGTAAGGAAACTGAATGAAGTCTTCTTACTTTATCCAAACTTTTGGGCTCCTAGATTGTGAATCTGGCCTCATTATTGTGTTTCTACAGTGAATGTCATTCCTTCACTCTAGGGGAGCAGAACTGCCTTTTAAAATCCATAGAGTTGTGGCTTGCTGAGATAGATGGGAATGATTAGGTTTTGCTGAGGTTTGGACAGTGCACCCACATGTCTTTACACCAATCAACCAATCAACAGGCATTTATTAAGTACCAACTATTTATCATGGACTAAGCAAAATGCTTGGAATGAAAGACAAAAATGAAAGAAGACAGAGAGCAGGATGTCTGCCCAGAAGTCAAAAGGCACGACTAGAAGAAAAAGAAAAGGCAATTAGTATATGAGAAAGGATACATACACAGGAGAATTTGCAGACTTTGTGGGGAAGAAAAGAAAGCTAGGTCAAGAAAAGGAGCAAAATCTTTGTGTTTGAGCTTGGAATCGGGGTGTAATGGGCTGTGAGGAAACTTTACTTCTCTTATTGGTGTTTTTCCCACCAATCCTTCATTTCCTTAATTCTTGTCCTGCAATCTATACTTCACCAGCCTCAGGGCAGTACTTCTTTTGTTTTGAGTGGAGCAACTATTTATCTCCCTTTCTCTCCAAGGTGTGCCTAAGAGATACTGTGTATCAGAGATGCTTTTCTCTAAGGGAAGGAAAAGCAGTAAGAATATCTGACTTTAAAGTTGGATCCTGAAAATGTCCAGAATAGCAACGAATTAGCTTTTGCTGGTGACTCCTGCCATGGGACTATGTGAGATGGGAGGTGTTTTATTTCACTCCTGTCCTATGCCCTCTTGTTTCCTTTGATCACTCTTATGGGGGCATGATGATAATCACTGATGAGATGTAGGAAGAGAAAGGCAAAAAAAAAAAAAAAGAATCTGTGTTGCTGTGTCTTCCCCATTTCCCAGTCAAATTTGCTTCCCCTGATTCTCAGACTTCACGTCTTCTGATTTCCTCCTTCACTGATATAATCAATTTTTTTGGAAAATACTAGACAAAAGGACACATTGGCACATAGTTCTCAGGAATCATAACAGTACAAAGCTAGACAAACCCAAGTCACCAATCTTGTGTTCCCTCAAGACCCCTTCCACCAACATTTCAACCCAATCGAAAATATTGTCAAAATCCCTTAGCACTTATGTACCTGTAATGGAAATGCAGATTTAAAGATCTTCCCTGCCCCTAGCTTAAGTGCACCTGGAGCCTGTGGTGGGAGGCTTGTTTTTCAGGAAAGCCCACACCTTGATACTTTGTGATTGGGCAGTGGGTCAAGGAGGTGGTTACATTCTCTGAGCCCAGAGAAGGCTATATAAGCCCTGAGGAGAGGCTTTGCTTTGGGGTTCACTTTGAGAAGTGTTGTGTGATTTGACCAGATGAGACTCTGGGAAGCCGTTGTTGAGAGCCCCCCGGCTTTGAAAACCCAGATGTCGATGCTTCCCTCTCTGGTAACTGTGATTTGGTATTGATATAATGGTTGGACAGTTTGGAAGCCTGTCTGTTTGATCTGTAAGTTCTGTAACTCTGAAGTTCGGGGTGCTGACCTTTTTCCCCTGAACTAGGTAATGTATGTTTGATTAAAGTAAGCTTGTTAACCCATTTTGAGTTGCTTTCCTTTTGAAAAGCAGATCTAAGAACCTGTATTGGCAGCTACCCTGGGATATTGGGGTGCTTGCTGCTACA
>WOXC01010473.1:0-122213 GCA_011680675.1 Gymnobelideus leadbeateri
CAGGGAGAATAAGGAAGGCTAAAAAGGCAAAACCACATTCACATTGAATTTGGTTCAGGGAGAAATGACATACATACTAAATGGGATCTCTCAACCTGCAGCAGAATAGGGGGAAGGGGGATGAGAGGAGGGATGATGGATGGGAGGGCATCCTTGGGGAGGGGAGGTTGGAAGTACCCACTATAGAAGAGGGACAGGATCATGTAGGGAATGGACCAGGTCGGGGGTGGGATGAGTGGGAGGGAATTATTAGCAGCCTTGTACAATATATCTACTATGATAATGTTTTGCATAGCTAGACATGTACAACATATACTGAATTACTTATCTCCCAAGAGGGAATGGGTGACAAGGGAGGAAGGAAATGGATCTGAAATTCGAAGTCGTAACATTAAATGTTTCAAATATATATAAATACTGTTATTAATACTCTTTTGCTTGTAATGGGGAGATTGGATGTGCAGGCGTTGGGACACAGGGACTCACCTTCCTCTAATGGAAAGGTCGATGGGGGTATGGGAGAGGGTATGGGAGAGAGCAGATTGGAGAAGGCGATATCTTGTGGGACTACTATTCTGGGAGGTTGGGTAGGGGAATAATGGGGGGAAAATGATTGTAACTCAAAATCTGGCGGAAATGAATGATGTAAAGCAGAAGTTAATAAAGCATTTGTTAAAAATAAATAAATAAATTAAAAAAAAAGTAATTTGTAAAGTCTGGATCAAAATGGGATGAGGCTTGGGGCAGCTAGGTGGTGCAGTGAGTAGAGTGCTGGCCCTGGAGTCAGAAGGACCTGAATTCGGATCCGGCCTCAGACACTTAACGCACACACAAACAAAAACCTAGCTGTGTGACCTTGGGCAAGTTACTTAACCCCAAATGCCCTCCAAAAAGCAAAAAAAAAACCAAACCCCCCCCCCCCAAATGGGATGAGACTTTGCCCAAGTGTCTCGTCAGATGACAGAGAACTTCTTCCATGAAAAGGGTCATGGAGAGCTCAGAAAAGGTCGCATGAGGAAAAGCTAAAGGCAACAAGCTCATTTGATCTAGAAAGGAAAAGACAAAAGCATGATTTGATGTTCCAGTGTATTTTCTCTAATATTTTAAAATATCTGTGGTCTCCTCTGCATATTATTGTACAATAGTCCCCAACCCAAACATCTGTGGCTCATTGCTTAGTTTTTGATGGCTTAGAAAAAGTGTAAATAGCCGTTGTTTTCTGTTCTGGCCAGAACCTTTGAGGGTCTTCACCTCCCTGACTGATATTTTTGTGATGTTAAACTAGGACATCGTTTGTTTTAAATTTCACCTATTCCCATGGTTATTGAATGGGTATTGCCTCAGACAAACTGAGGCCTGGGAAAGACCTTAATTTAGAAAGACCAAGGTCTTCCACTGCATCCTGGGCCACTGCTGGTCATCTTGACTCTTGTCTTTCCACTGGACTTTGATGACTGGAGGAGGGAGTAAGGCTGATGGCTTTGCACAGATCTGCCTCCCTTAAATCCAATGTGAGAAAGTCAGGACATCACCCTTGTGATGTCATTGAACCTCTTTGAGAACAAAAGAACAAAAAACAAACAAAACATTCCTTCCATGGAGATAGATCTTAGCCCTTCTACAACTTAGCAGCTGGTTTTCATGTGCTTCTGTGAACAAAAGCAATCACTACCCAGTGACCAGTCTTCCAATGATGTGGCTCTCTGGACTTAGCTGGGTTAGTCCTTGGGTGACAAGGTTATAGTCTGTCACTGGGACTGAACTTAGTATCTACCTCTTTCTACAATTTTCTCTCTCTGTATGTCTTTTTATATATTATATATACTTTTAAGACTCTATAAAAATACATTGTACAAATGCCATATAATATCTGGCATATAAATAAATATATATCTATATGTAGATGTGCATATATCTAAATATATCTATACACACGCATGTGTATGTGTGTTTATTTTGTTGTTGTTGTTCAGTCCTGTCTGATTCTTTGTGGCCTTATGGTCCATGCGGTTTTCTTGGCAAAGATACTGGAATGTTTTGCCATTTCCTTCTCCAGTAGATTAAAGCAAACAGAAGTTAAGTAACTTGTCCAGGGTCACACAAATAGTAATTGTCTGAGGCTGGATTTGAACTCAGACCTTTCTGACTCCAGGTCCGGTGCTGTATACACTGAGTCACCTAGCTGCCCTGTGAATGTTGTCAATGATCATGGAGAATAGGAATGGTACTGCAGGATTGGAGAAAGACAAATTTTAGATTGATTTCAAGTGAAACTTTAGGCCAGGGTTCTTGACTTTGATTGCTGGCAAAATTGTAGAATGTATTATTAAAAGGATGGTTTCTGAATATCTAGAAAAGGTGCCAGAAGAGTACTACCAGTGAAACATTATGCCAAACTAACCTAACTTCCTTTGTTGAAAAAGTGATGAGATGGGTAGACTAGGGAATATTGTAGCCCTATTTCACCTTGACTTCAGCAAAACATTTTACAAAGCATCTTTGGTTATTCTCATGGATGATATGAAGAGATGGTCCAGGTTATAATACCATCATGTGGATTCTACTTGGAGAGAGGCCTCTAGCGATATGTCCTGGTATCTGACCTCAGCCTTACATCATTAAACATTTTAACCAATTATTTAGATGGAAGTTTATTGAATTTGCAGGTGATACATTGGGCAGTAATTATAGTATCTGAATAGCATTTTAAAGTTTGTGAAAACACTTTACATCTTATCTCAGCTGATTCTCCTAATGACTCTGTGAGCTAAATGCTACTATTATTTCTACTTTATAGATGAGGAAACTGAGGCTGAGAGAGTCTCAAAGTCACACAATCTCTTCCACAATGTGACTTTTCCCATTGCTGTTTTGATATATTACAGGTTGGCTTAAGAAATTAAATGGGAATTTTGGGGGAGTTTCGTGGAAGCTGCAAACAACACATGAAGGCTAGCGGACGACACAGAGATTATGGCCCAAATTTTACAATAAGATACCATAGACACCCCATAAAAGAAAAAGAAAGAAGGGAGGGCCAAACAATTTTGCATGGATTTTCTAGATAGCAGGGGTCCACACAATGCTACTAACCTCCAAGATGTGGAAGGAATAACTATACCAAATATCTAAGACAGGCTTTGAACTCAGGTCTCCTTGTCCAGCATTCTATCAACTAGGGTACTATGATCCCAAGATATTTCAACCATTTATACCAATAGGTTAAATGCAATAAGATGTAATTTCATAGAGGCAAATATAAAATCATACACATAGATCAAAACATAGATTTCAAAAGTACAAAATGGAGCAGTATGCCTAGACAACCATTTGTCTGGAAAAAAGATCTTGCAGTTTTAAAGGCCTGTGAGCTCAATAAGCAAGCCAAGAGATACAGCAGCCAGAAAAGCTAATGGGATTATTAAGATGCATTTAGAGAGGCATAGTGTCTGAGACTAGGCAGTCTTATATAGTCAGACTGCATAAGAAGGATGGTGTCTAGGTTTGGGCTTTACTTTTTAAGTAGGACATCAATAAATTGGAGTGTGTCCATGAAAGGGCTCATAATACAGTGAAGGGCCTTGTAACCAGCCAGGGAGTGTATGCACACATACACACATAGAATATATATTAAAAATAAGTGCAAGATGATCATTTACACTGAGCACATTTTTGTATTGAATTTTTTTAAACATACTTGTAATTTCTTTGGTATGGGGAGCATATACCATGAAAACCCTATAAGTTGGAAGACATGGAGAAGGGAAGACTTTTTTTCTAAGCAAACATGATAGCTGTCCTTAGATATTTGAAGACAGTATGGAAGAGGGATTGGTCCCAGAGGATAGAGAAGCAATGGTAGAAGTTGAAAAAAAAAGCTGATTAAAGATGTGATATTAGGAAAATCTTCATAATAATGAGGGTTATTCAAAAGTAGGAATGGCCTGTCTTGGAGATGGTGGGTTTCCACTTTAGGGTCTTCCAAGCAAATCCTGTTCTGGTTATGTGGTAGAGGGGACTGCTCTTCATGTATGGATATGTTGGCCTCTGTGGTTATCTCCAACTCTGATACTCAGTGATTCTTCGATACCCAATACAAAAATGAGAAAATGGGCTTAGAAAGAGGTGAAGTGATTTGCCATGATTTCGTGACTATTACGTGGCAGAGGTGTGGCTCAGACTCAGGTGAATCAGTCACATGTCCTTTCTTTGGAATTCAGTTTCCTGCTCTGTAAAATGTTTTTTTTTTTTAAGGTTCTTCAAGCTTCTTTACAATGTAGGAGCCACTGAATTTTGTCTCTGCGTCTAATGCTCTTTCCTTCAAGTCTATAGCATTTATTGAGAGTCTACCTTGTGTTAGGCACTGTGCTGAATGCTGGGGATACAAAGGCAAAAGAGTCTTGAGGAGTCCACAGTCTGATTGGAGAGACAACATGCAAAGTACTACTAATATATGTGTGTGTAAGTGTGTATATATATATGTGTGTGTGTACATGTATATATGCACATATGTACACACACATATACACACACATATATGTACACACACATATACAGGGATAATTGGAGATAACCAATATAGAGAAGGTGCTAGCATTAAGAGGGGTTTGGAAAGAGCTTCTCAGACAAGATGAAAATTCAGCTGGGACATGAAGGAAGCCAGGAGACAGAGATGAGGAGAGATGGCATTCCAGGCTTGGGTGGGGGGGGCAGCCAGTGACAATGCCTGGCCAGGACTGTGCGGAAGAACAACAGAGGCCTATGTCGCTGGATTCCCGAACGTTGCCTTTCAAAATGATTTTCATTGTCTAGGATGGGGTTGGGGTGGATGTGTTGGGAAGCACAGGCATGACACATCTCAACAAAATTCCCTCCTCCATTGTCCCCCCAGTTCCATTCTATTTTCTCTTGTGTTTAACTACGGCCGATGTGGTAATTGGTCTGTTTAAGCAGTGGCAAAGAGACATCTTGTGGTACATTCTGGGAACAGCAATTCATTGTTAAGAAAGGAACCCCATACAACACTCCACTGCTGGGGCATTTGGAAGTTTCTCTTATTGTGTGTGTCTTTTTAAAGGAAATGTGCAGAATATTTGTGCTGGATTCAAGTCTCATTTCCAACATATACTGACTCTATGATCCTAGGCAAGTTCCTCAACTTTTTATTGCCCCCCCCCCCCAAGTATCAAACACTGTAGGGAGCAGAGAAGTCTAGAAATGGACTGGCATAGGGAGGTTTCAATGGGATGTTCCCTATACCAAAGAAATTACAAGTCTATTTAAAAAAATCCAAGACAAAAATGTGTTAGGTGTGCACGATCATCTTGTACCTGTTTTTAATACATATCTGTGTGTGTGTGTGTGTGTGTTTGTGTGTGTGTACACTCCCCTGGCAAGACTAAACTCCTTAAGAATAGGGACAGTTTTCAATTTTTTTGTCCCCAGAACCTCATATATCACCTGGCACATAGTAGGTATTTGAAGGCTTGCTGATTGATTGACTGAGATCTTTAGTACTGGGGGGCTTGGCACATAGTGGGCACTTAATAAATGCTTGTTCTTTAACTCTTCAAACCATATGTATGCAAATGTGTACATTTGTGAGGATGTAATGTGAATATTTGTATATATTAGTGCATGTGTGTGTGTGACAGGGCTCAGTCTGTTCTCATTAATACAGGACAGGTGCCCAGCTCTGGTTCTCTAGGCTTCTGCTTCCCATGCCATATTGATAATACACATCCATGCTATGAATTTTCATTCATTTATTCAACAAACATGAATTGAAGGCCTACTCTTTGTAAAACACTTTGGAAAATTCCTAACTTCTTGAAGTTTGCTATCTAGAAGAGTGTTAACACTTCACATAGAGGTATGAATAAGGTGCTATGAAGAATTATTGAAGGATTAGAAGGATTCTGAATAGGGTCAGGGGTGTGCAATCGAGTAGAGCCTTGCATCATCAGTAACACCATACATTAATGAAGATTGGATTTTCCATGCATGTGTGGAAGGTAGAACATAGAATCACAGAGTAGAGCCAACTTAACCATTTTACAGGTAAAGAAACTAAGGCCCAGGGGGATAAGTGACTTACTCAGGGTTGTATAAGAATTGGCAGAGGCAGGATTCTTCTAATGCAGGTCCCCTGACTCCAAAGTCAGTGCCCTGTCCAATGTACCACTCTGCAGACAGCCTGATATGGTGGCTAATAGGGACTCACCATCAAAACCATCTGCCCTATCAGTGGAGAGAGGAGTATATTAATTAGTCCATTGGGAAAAATTATTTAGGACCAAGTGTCAGGCCTGGGAGTATGGCGTGCATACATATTTATCTTCCTGGGAGGAAAATTTTAGATATCATTGGTACTGTGGGGAAAAGAAGATTGAAACCAGGTCTCAAGAGCCCTGACTGTGGACTCTGACCCTGGCTTTATCACGGTCACTGGGTTGTTCTAGGTAAGTCATAGATTCCTAGAATCTCAGAACCAGAAGAGACCTTAGAGGTCAGTCACGTGGTTCAGCCCCTACCTAAAGGCATGAATCATCTTTACAGCATGCCTGGTAAGTGGTCATTCAGTTTCTTCTTGAAGACCTCCAAAGACTGGAACTCACTAACTTCTGAGGAAGCTCATGGCTCATTCCACTGGTGGACAACTCTGATGGTCATATTTACATGAAACTGGGCTCCTTATATGCTCCATCTATTGCCCCAAGGCTCTTAAATTATCTGGCCTCTTCCCTCTCCCCCTCTCTTCTCTTTCCTTCTCCCTTTTTCTTCCCCCATCCCTTTCCTTCCTCTGCCCCACTTCCCGTTCTCTCTCCCTTCTTTTCTTATTCTTTTCCCCCTGTCTTTCCTTCTTCTTTTCCCTATGGTGGATAGAAAGCCAGCCTCAAAGTCAAGAATACTACTATTAGCTAACATTTATATAACACTATGTGTCTGACGCTGTGTTGTGTAAATTGCTTAGCACAGATGCTCACAACAACCCTGGGAGGTATTATCCCTATTTTACAGATGAGGAAACTGAGGCAAACAAAAACTGAGTTACTCATCCAGAGTCAAATGATTAGGAAGTATCTGAGGTCAGATCTGTACTCATGTCTTCCTTACTCCAGGCCTGGCACTCTATCCACTGAGCCACCTAGCTTCTCCAGGCAAGCCTAGGCTCAAGTCCTGTTTCTGATGTATACTGGTTATGTGAACCCAGGCAATTTACTTAACCTTTCAGTGTCCCAGACAATTCTCTAAGTTGCAGAGAAGGCATTGACCCGCATTGGTAGGGAGAATTACCCTATCCAGGAATTCACTATACTAATGAAATCATAGGCCCATTCCCTATCCCTAACCCAGGTTTCTTATATGAGACAGCACAGTGCAAGCAAGATGGCAGAGTAGAGACAGCACAGTGCAGGGGCTGGAGTCAGGAAGACCTGAGATCAATCCACCATCAGATAATTAATAGCTGTGTTACTCTAGGCAAATAGATTTAACTGTTTGCCTCAGTTTCCTTATCTTTAAAATTCCTGAGGAAAATAACAGCACTTACCTTCCAGGAATCAAATGAGATAATTCTGTCACATGGCAAGAGCTATAGAAATGTGAACTAGTCTTCTTATTAATTTGTAAGTTGAGGCAACCATCTTGTTCTCCTTCCCTCTTGCCCTTCCAAAACAGCTGAGAAACTAAATGTGAAGATGCTTCAGAAAGTATAAAATATGTAAATTGATAATTAGTATTGTAAAACTGGTGTCCAGGAATCAACACCCTGTGTCTTAATTCAATTGTATCATGATTGTACTAGGAAGGCATCTGGCTAGGTGCAGAGGGAGGGGAGGGGAGGGGTGGATGCAGAGAGAGGTTGGAACCAGTACCTTCCCTCAAGGAGCTTACTGTCTCTCTATATCTGTCTTTCTGTCTGTCTCTGTTTCTCCCTCTCTGTTTCTGTCCTTGTCTCTTTCCTTTCTCCCTCCCCTCAAGAACTATGCTCCTGCCATAGATACAGGTTCAACCAATCATCAATCAATAAACAAGCATTTATTAAAGCCTTTTGAGGTGCCAGGCACTGAGTCTACAAAGATGAACATGAAAGGTCCTGAGGCCAAATTATCTGCTGCCTTCCTCAGCCTGAACCAGAAGAGAACACATTTGACTGATCCCCAAAGCAGTCAGGGCACATTCTTAGGAGACCAGGATGCTGGACAAGATGGCTGGGGATAAAACCCAAGCTAGCCCCCCTTTTCATGGCTTTTTTCACAAGCCCTTTATTACTTGCTTCATTGTCTCCTAGGGGCAATGGGTGCTAGTGTGCATGTGCGTGTGTGTGTGCGTGTGCGTGTGCGTGTGTGTGTGTGTGTGTGTGCGTGTGTGTGTGTACATCATGACTCTAGGACACACTGACCATAATCCCAGCTGGATAGACTGACAGGATATATCCTCAGCTGAGTCATCTGAACTTCTGGGCATCCATCCATTCTTCTCCCTGGTCCTTGACAGTGTACCAGCTTACTCTTGAGCCATCCTGACCTCATTTTACTTACTTCACCCTTCAACTGTCACCTCAACAGACATAACTCCCAAATCCCCATATCCAGCCCTGACATGTCTCTAAAGCTCCAGACTCACATCTCCTGTTTCCTGGTGAGCATCTCCCTGGGTATGTACCCATGGACATGATGGAAACTAAATCGTCATCTTTGTACCAAATCAACTCTTCCCCTGACTTCTCTATTTCTGTTCTGGCTGCATCCTCCCAATCATCCAGGATCAAAACCTCACTAGCCTCTTTGGGTCCTCCTTCTCCCTTAGCCCCCACATCTCATCAATGATCACATTCTGTCATTTCTACTGCAAGCCATCTATTGCATCACTCCACTCCAACTCATGTTCTCATCACCTCTCACCCAGGCTAATGCAATACCTTAACTATAACAATAAACTAACCTGGCCCCTTGCCTTCAGTCTTAAAAAATAAAATAAGGAAAAAAGTTTCAGGGATGACCCTTTGCTCATCACTGTTTCTGATCTGCCCCCTATTCAAGCCCCTTCTTTATAACAAAGAAGTATCATTAACTATACAAATGAAAACTATGGCTATGTTGGACAAGCACTCATTACAAACTGCTGCTCTGCCTTCTGTCCCTGGTGAAGAAGGAAGCATGTCTCAGTACCAGACCTCTGAAGTTACCACTGGTGGCTTCACTGATAAGAATTCTGAAGTCTTTTACTGTTCCCTGTCCCCTACCTATACATTATTGTGGCCATTGTGTAAATGGCTCTTTTGTTTCTACTTATTTTGTTCTACACCAATTCATCCAAGCCCTCCCAAATTTTTCTGAATTTTTAATATTTATTTTTTCTTAATGTATAATTAGGCAACTAGGTAGTACAGTGGATAGAGTGCTGGAATTGGAATTAGGAAGACTCATTTTCCTGGGTTCAAATCTGGCTTCAGACACTAACTGTGTGACCCTGGGTAAGTCACTTATCCCTGTTTGCCTCAGTTTCTCCATCTGTAAAACTGGAGAAGAAAATAGCAGAGTACTCTAGTATCTTTGCCAAGAAAACCCCAAATGGGGTCATGAAGAGTTGGATGTGGCTGAAAAATGACTCAACAACAACAGAATTGTATAATTATATTCTATCACATATGCCATAATTTGCCATACCCAAATGTATAATCATCCCTTTACTTTCAGTTCTTTGCCCCCACTAAGGGCTGCCTCCAGCCTTTCCTCCCCTTTATTCACCAGGCGCATTTCTGCCTGAGGTATCTTCCTAACATACATGTCTGCTCTCATCATTTCTCTGTTCATGAACCTTCAGTGGCTCCCTATTGCCAATCAAATAAAGTCCAGATTCCTTAGCCTGTCATTCAAGCACCTCCATAATTTGGCACTAGCCTATCTTTCTAGACTTATGTTCCACTATTTCACATTATATAATCTGTACTCTAGTCAAACTGAAATACTATGTCACATGTGGGTCACCTTTGTGTCTTGACTCATTGAGTTCTTTTTTTTTTTTTTTGATTTTTGGAGGGCAATTGGGGTTAAGTAACTTGCCCAAGGTGACAGGGCTAGGTTTTTGTTTATGTGGGTTAAGTGTCTGAGGGCGGATCTGAACTCAGGTCCTTCTGACTCCAGGGCTCTACTCACTGCACCACCTAGCTGCCCCCTCATGGAGTTCTTGGCACCTCAAATTCCCTCTTCTCCCTTCTATACCTGCAATCTGTCTTCACCTGACAGAAAATTTATCCTTTCCTCCCCAGAGACTCAGATGGTATAAGGGGCGTAGGGTAGATTATTCCCCAAATTGTTGGAGGGGATGTTTTTGTGCTTGTTCTTGCTATAATTTTGAAGTAAACATTCCTTTGTAAAAGCTAATCTAAGTATTTAAATGGAACTGGAGTGCACAGGACCCATAAAAATGAGAAAACACCATTGGTGGGGACTGGAACCATTCTCTTCAAGGCTTAGTTCATATCCTGTCTCTCCAAATGGCTGCCATCTTTTCCTGATTCCTTCAAGGAGATGGAGTCTTTACCTCTTCTGAACCTTGCATAGCACTTTCTTTGTACCTGTAATGTAATGAAACTTTGCTTTGTTCATTTCCAGATTACCTAGAATGGAGGCACCTACATAGGAGATACGGGAGACCTGCTTTTGAGAGAAGACATCCTGCATTCCCCTAACATGTGGGTGAGAATAAACACTTTCCTATTGGCCATGGAAGTGGAACTGGCTGTGCCTTTGAAATGATCAAACTAGGACAATTTCTTTCTCTCTACCTCCCTCCCTCTTCTTCCCTTCCTTCTTTCTTTATCTCCTTAAACACCCCTGTGCCTTTCTCTTGGCATGCAGGGGATCAAAATCCTGTTTGCCTACAGCACAGGCTCCATGCAGTGGGTGTGAGGGGAGGGCTACCTTCTCTGTACCCCATTTGGACCTTGTGGCCCCAAGAAATGGACTTGGGGTTGGATCTGTTTCTTTTGCCCTTTCAGACCTAGCTATAGGCAGTGGAACCCTTCACCCTGGGAACTAGATCTATGGCTAACTGAGAGGCAGGTTTCCAGGTTAGATGTTTCAACAAGCCCAGCATAGATACCCTGAGGGGCCAGGGTATCCTGGTCCTGAGCCTAAAGAGAGTTTTGGACAAAGCTATATAGGAAACAAGCTCTGGGAGATTATGCCCCTCATGTGTTGGGGGGAGGTGTATTTGTATGTTTGTTCTTTCTATAATTTTTGAAATAAAAATTTCTTTGTAAAAGTGTATCTGTTAAATGATTAAATGGACCTGGGGTGACTCTTAAAACTGAGAAAACAATCTGTGGGGGCTGGAGTCAGTGACAGAGAGACTAGAGGACCCCTCCCCAAATCCCCATTAAGGGTACCAAAGAACCTTGGGGTAGGGATGAAATGTAGCACACATGGCCTTTTGGCATTGTGGGTCAAAATAATTATATACCCCCTTATAGACACACTGTATTCCACCTTATATTTATATCTACTTGCTTATATAGCTCCACCTCCTGCCGTTCCTCCCAAGCAAACATAAATATAACCCCTAGAAGGCTGGAGCTGGCTCTTTTGTTAATAGCCAACAGTCAATAAACATTTATTAAGTGCCTTCTATGTTCCAGGCTCTGTACTAAGCATGGAGGACACAAATATGAAAAGGAAAGATGATCCCTGCCCTCAAGGAGCTTACAATGGGGGAAGATACTGAAAAGGAATCTGAAAAGGGAAGAGGTAAGATTAGGGGAGAGAGAAGTGAAGTAGAGGTGTGGGGGGTATTGTTGTTGTCATGTCCTTTTAGTCAAGGCCAGCTCTTCAGGACCCCATGTGGGGTTTTCCTGGCAAAGGTACTGGGGTGGTTTGCCGTTTCCTTCTCCTACTCATTTTACAGATGAGGAACTGAGGCAGACAGGGTTAAGTGACTTGCCCAGAGTCACACAGCTAGGAAGTGTCTGAGGCTGGATTTGAACTCAAGTCGTCCTGGCTCTAGGGCTGACACTCTTATCTACTCTATCCAGCCTCCTGGGGGTATGGTAGAAAGTTAAAGAAATCCCAAAACAGTGCAGCCAGGTGGAAAATGAGATGTCTGTCCTGTTTGCTCCCCTTAAATGGAGAAGTTTACAGTTCCACCCTCCAGTCAAAGGGCCAGAAGGTACTGATGAGGTGTGAGGAACAAGGTGGATTGGATCTTATAAGAGAAGATTTTTCAATGATGAGTTTACTGGGGGAATGGTGGAGAAGCCAAAGAAGGACAAAACTACTAGTGTATGGGAAATGAGGAGATGTCTGATTTCCATATCATTGTGGCCCCCATTCCAGTACTTACCATAAGGCCTTGTACATAGTAGGCATTCAATAAATACTTATGAGATTGAATTGAATTCATCTTGGTTCTGCTGTGCTTCTTAGAAGATACCCAGCCCTGAATTTATAAATCTTTACATTATTAAACATAAAGAGGAGGGAGATCACAGCTATTGTACTGAGAACAGAGTTGACTCATGGGAAGGGAGTGGAATACCAGATTGGCAATGGAACAGTAGGATCGATATAAGGTGCTAGTGAGAGAAGTAGGGACTCCATATCCCTGAGGAAGTTGGAGAGACAAGATCAGGGAAGAGAAAGAATTATACTCTTTTGGAAAGAGCTCTAAACTAGGAAATGTGGGTGCTACTAATCCCACACTGGGACATCTCTTCACTTTTCTGAGCTTTAGTTCCTCATCTATAAAATGAGGGAATTGGACTGGATGGTATGATACAGACTAAAAGAATCTGTAGAGACTATTTAGTTCAATTCTTTATAGTAACATCCAGCAATAATGTCTTGTGATTCTGAGAAAGGACCTAGAGTCTCCTATTCCTCTTAATAGGCTATAAAGAAATGACTTACAATAGATGTGTATTGGGTGTATATTTCTATTACTCCTGGTGGTCTGGATGTTAGCCACAGCATTTAAACTGCAAAGTAACTTTTAAAAATAGGTCTTGGGACTGTTAGTTCTGACCCCATTATCTACAGTGATAGATACTAATAAATTTAACTCAATGTCCTTTCTTTTTTCCTGAGAAAGGGGAAGAGATGGAAAATTTTCCATATGGAAATTCCATGTGGAAAAATAGAATCCTAGAAGTCCCTAGTTGGGAGAGTTTCTTAGAGGTCACCTAGAAGCCCCTAGTTGGGGGTGTCTTAGAGGTCACCTAGTCCAACACCTACCCAAAGTATGGGCTTTGGGTATTTCTAAAGTGGAGGTTCTTAACCTCAAATCCATAAACTTAAAAAAATTATATTTTGATATAATTGGCTTCTTTAATAATCCTATGTATTTTATTTTATGTATTCAAGAATATTATTCTGAGAAGGGGCCCATAGGCTTCACCAGATTGTGCAAGAGTTAAGCATTAAAAAAAAAAAAAAGGTCAAGAACCCTGTTCCATAATATCCTTGACAAGTGGCCATGTTGCCTCTGACCAAACCATTCCAATGACAGGGAGTTATTGTCTCATAAGGAAGCCTAATCCATTGCTGGATGGAATTACAGAATCTCAAAGTAGGCAAGGACTGTGGTGACCCTCTAGAGTCTAAGTGGCTGTAGTTATTAACCCAGTGTGGTGAACACTGTCCTGAGCACTGTTCTTTGGCCTGGAGGCTTTCTGTCGAAGCCGACACTGTCCTCAGGGACCCTAGAAGACTTCATGATGTGACTGTGGAACCATCTGGTTTTCTGGAAAGTTCTTCTGAGGGCTTACAGAGAAAGCTGAGGGATTAATGAGTCAGGGGAAGAGGCTAGAGCAAGAGAAGAGTCTGTCTTTGTCCAGGGTAGGAATGTCTCTCCCCAGAAAAGATGAAGCCCATCCTGATGGTGTCAGGGAGATGACTGGGAGAGTATGGAAAGACTCTACTATTGCTATTATTCACCCCCTGAGAAGTTCATAAAAGGTTGACTTTCCACCTGACCCCTCAGGCCTCAGGACACATGCCTATGACTTTTTGGCATAGTCATACAGGAGGGGTAGAAGCAGAGGGAGCTTCACACACCTTCCTCTGCTGACACAAAGTCCACTGCTCACTCAGGGGGATGAAATAGAACTTTGTGATGGGGTGGAGAACAGCCATCTAAGGCTAACAAGCTGGGGCAAGCCCTGGGAGTGATGAGAGCAAGAAAGCTGCTTTCTTCTCACAGGTCAGCCTCCCCGCCTCCCGCCTCTCCCCCTCTCCCTATTCTCCTATCATGCCTGCTTCTGCCTTCCCTCCCTCCCCCTTTCCTCTCCCAGCTTCTCTGCCTTCTCCTTTTCCCTCCACACTGGGGGGCTCTTTCTCAGAATGGTTTCCCACTTCTCTCCCCGATGCCTAGGACAGTACCTGCACATAGTAATTGCTTTATAGGTGTTTATTGCTTGTTTGTCTCCTTTTCCCTTTTTGCTTTCTCCAGACCTCCATCTTCTGCCTTTTCATTTCATGCCCCACTGACATCCTTACTACAAACCATTATTAATTTACATTTCCATGATCTTTAAGGTAACATTATTCCCATTTTGCAGATAATGAAGCTGAACACTAGAGATTAAGTGACTTGCCTTTGATAAGAGACCTAGCAAGTGTTTGAGCCATGATTTGAACTCCTAACTCTATAGTTTCTATTCCTTTCACCCTATTGCCATCACCACCATCACTGTTACCACCACCATCTTCATCACTACCATTGCCACTACCATCACCATCTTGATCACCACCATCAAACCTATCCTTGGATGAGGATGGTTGGCCAGAGCAAATCACATTATGACTGATATAAAGAAATGACCTTAGGGGGTGGCTAGGTGACACAGTGAATAGAGCACTGGCCCTGGAATCAAGATGACCTGAGTTCAAATCCAGCCTCAGACACTTAACACAAAAACTAGCCATGTGACCTTGGGCAAGTCACTTAACCCCAATTGCCCTACCTTCCCCCTCCAAAAAGCTAAAAAAAAAAGACCTTAGGTAGGAATCAATCAATCAATGAATGAACATTTATTAAACACTTACTATAAGACAGACACTGTGTTAAATTCTGGGTTTATGAAAAAGAGGCAAAAGGCAATCCCTGCTCTTGGGGAGATTACAGTCTTATGGGAGAGACAACATGCAAACCAATACAGACAAAGCAAGATATACAAGATAAATAGGAAATAATTAGCAAAGGAAAGGCACTGGAGTTAAAGAGGGGTTGGGAAAGGTTTCCAGGAAAAGATGGGAAAAGAAGTTAGAATTATGCTTGTTTTCTCATGGCATGTCCAAAGAAGTGCTTAAGGAAAGCTCTTGGATGATGATGATGGGGGAGGTCTGAGGCAGCCTCTGCTTAGGAGATTGGAGCTGCAGACAGCTTCTGCAACTACAGGCTGTATAAATAGCAATTCAGGAAGACAACTGATAACCAATAGTCAATAAGCATTTATTACAGGCCTACTATGTGCCAGGTGCTGTGCTAAGCAATGTGTACAAATATTATCTCATTTGGTCCTCACATCAGCCATGGGAAGTAAGTGTTATTATTATCTTAATTTTACAAATGAGGAAACTGAGGCAGGTGGAAGTTAAGGTGACTTTGCCAGGCTCACACAGCTAGTAAGCGCCTGAGGCTGGATTTGGTCGTGGGTCTTCCTGACTCCAGGCCCAATGCTCTATCTACTGCTTCACCCAGATGCCTACGTAGGCTAGGAGCCAGCACTTGCAATTGTACCCCAGACTTGGTAATATCATTTCTTCACACTTTCTTCTAGTTCCTACTCTTTTTTTTTTTTTGCTTTTTGGAGGGCAGTTAGGGTTAAGTAACTTGCCCAAGGTCACACGGCTAGTTTTTTCATGTGTGTGCGTGAAGTGTCTGAGGTTGGATCCGAGCTCAGGTCCTTCTGACTCCAGGGCTGACGCTCTACTCACTGCGCCACCTAGCCGCCCCCTAGTTCCTACTCTTGACAGTCACATTCAGGTGAAATTGAAAAACAGTGAATATCGGCAACAGCCTTGAAGAACAAATTAAACCACACCTGGAAAAGGGATGGCTTGGGGAGGCCAGAGGGGCAGGAGTTCTGTGGGGGCTTGGTGGTTTGGGGTGGTGGTGGTAGATAGAGACTGACCAGATTTATAACCTATTTAAAAAACACTGGTTGACAGCTCTACCTCCTGTCACCTCTCCCCTTGTATCCTCAGTACTCAGCAACATAGTGAGCCTTTTATAAATGTTTATTGATTAACTTCTTTCTTATTGGTTACCACCCTGAGTCTCTGTTTATCTAGCCCGTAGCTGCATAAGCCTGATGCACCTCTAATCCCCCAAGCAAAGGATGGCTCAGACCAAGGCTACCATCCCCATCATTATCCAAGAATCTTCCTTACACACTCTCCTGGACACGCCAAGCAGAAACAACCTAGGTAGGAAGGAAACTTCTCCCCGGTGGACCTGGGCCTAAGCCTATGTCTCTCTCTGCCTCATTCATTTGCAACACAAAGCTTTTGGAGGATGGCCTCTTTCCTAATTCTCTAACAGGGCCAGCAGACTGCTTAGTTTCCAGGAGACTAAAACCCCCAGCATTCTCCTGATTTAAGAATGTTCTTTCCCTACAGTGTCAGAGGGATGGAGGTTGGGTTTTTCAAAAGGACATTATTAGCCACTAAGAGAAAGAAAGTATAAATTAAGCAATCTTACAGAGCATAGTAATCTTATCATAAAATATCTGTTATCTAGCTATAGAGGCTGTCACAACTTCCTGAGCTAGCTAGGCCAACCCCCCATCTAACTCTTCTCCATCCCTAGGCTGCTATCTGGTCAGCCACCATGCTGCCTGGGAGGAAAGACCCTGTATGTTCTCTCCCTGGGTTTCACTCAATGTAGATTAATGTTCCATCTCAAAGCTGGTGACCCTTTCTGATCTCTCCCTCTGTTTGCAGGGTCAGCACTCAACTTGTCAATTCGTTTTCTTTTTTAATTTTTAATTTCTTTACTATTAGTTTACAATATTCAGTTCCACAAGTTTTTGAGTTCCAAATTTTCTTTCCTCCCTCCCCCAACTCCCCATGGCAGCATGCAATCTGATATAGGTTCTACATATACCTTCACATTAAACATTAATCAAGTTGTAAAGAAGAATTATAACCAATGGAATGAATAATGAGGAAGAAAAAACAAAACAAAACACAAAAGAGAGAGAACAAGTAGTTTGCTTTAATCTGCATTCAGACTCTGTAATCCTTTCTCTGGACATGGATACCTTTTCCATCAGAATCCTTTGGAGTTGTCTTCTAGCTTTGCATTGCTGAGAGAAGCCCAGTCTATCAAAGTCAGTCATCACAGATATGATGTGTCTGTAATCGTGTACAAATCTCTCCTGGTTCTGTTCCCCTCACTCAGCATCAGTTTATATGTCTTTCCAGGTTATTATGAAGTCCATCTGCTCCTCATTTCTTATAGCACAATAGTATTCCATTACATTCATATACCACAACTTGTCCAGCCATTCCCCAATTGATGGGCATCCCCTTGATTTCCAATTCTTTGTCACCACAAAAAGAGCTGCTATAAATATTTTTGTACATACAGATCCTTTTCCCACTTGTATGACCTCTTTGGGATACAGTTCTAGAAGTGGTATTGCTGGGTCAAAGGGTATGCACATTTTTATAACACTTTGGGCATAGTTCCAAATTTTTCTCCAGAATGGCTAGATCAGATCACAAGTCTACCAACAATGAATTAATGTTCCAATTTTGCCATATCTTCTCCAGCATTTATCATTTCCCCCTTTTGTCATGTTAGGCAATCTGACTGTTAACCTGTCAATTCTAAGGCAAGAATAATTGCTTTTCAATTATACAATAGTGTAGTAGTTGGTACTGTGCATATTGAACTGCATACTTGTGCTATCTGTCCTCTGGGAGCATACAATCTTAGAAATAGAAGTAACAATGTATAGATTGTATACTAAAAACATGAAATCTGTCCATAGACAAGGAAAGAGATTGTCAATCTATCAATCAACCAGAACCTACTTACAAGCGCCAGGTACTCTGCTGGAAATTGGGGAACCAAGTACAAAAGTCTGACAGTTCATGCCCTCAAGGAGCTTACATTGACATTTGTGAATCTTGGGGGGTCACCAGTGTCTATGGTTGAATCATTCTGACTTTGAAGGTGACAAAAAACATTTGTCCATTTTTCCTTGTCCTTCCTTTGTTTGAAGGAAAGGAAAAATGAGATAACAGATAAAATTAGGGAGGGATGTGAGTGGACCTTCCCCCCAAAAAACCTCCACTCTTCTTTCAGAGGGCTTCCCAATTGTCTGACAGTGACTTAGAAATTGCAGAACAAATAATAATTCCAACCAGCATTTATATAAATCTTTGAGGTTCATAAAGCTCTTTAGCATGTTTTGCCCAATTATCCTCAGAACAACCCTGGGAGGTAGCTGTTATTATGATCCCCATTTTGCAGATGAGGAAACAGAAGCAGGCAGAGGTTAACTGACTTGCAAGGCTCACATGGCTAGTAAGTATCTAACACTGGAGTTGAAATCAAGCCTTCCGGATTCCAAGCCCAGCCCTCTATCTGCTCAGTCACGCAGATGCCTAAGTAACTTAAGTCAGAGTACCCAGGCAAGCCAATCCCAAATTGGGATTTCAATGCAGAAAATGCCACCATCTTTTAAGAGTGACCCAAATCCTATGCTTGGATATTCAGTCTCAGAGAGGATTATGGGCCAAGTTAAGCCCAGGGGACTATAACTAGACTAAATGAGAAGTTCTGCCACCACCCAAACTGCATAGTTCTATTACATACTCACTTACAATGAACCGCTCCTGGGCTATTAGTATTTAAGTTATATATCATATATTCTCTTTTTTCTTTGCAAATAAATGCTAGAAAATGCTCTCTTGTGGTTAGAAGTTGTGTAGCTACAGGGGAAAGAGAAAAATAGAGGCAGATAGTGGAAACGGGTACCAGAATACAGTGGCAGCAGTGGGGGGGGTGGGTAAGTGGTTGGGGTGCAGCAGGCCTCTGAATTCAGGGAACCAAACCAATACTCAGTGCCCAGGGAGGACGATCTTGGAAGATTAGAATGGAGTGAAAGCTCTAAATCCTTAAACAGAAGTCCTAGGGATCAGCTCTAAGCAAGAAGGCCTCTTAGCTAAACTTTATATCCCCCCCAGCGCAATGTTCTGCACACAGTAGGTACTTGATAAAAGTTTTCTGAAATGAAATAAAATGGATTAGTGAGGCCTAAGGCTTAGGCCTTGTTAAAGAGGGCACTAGGGGAAGGAGGCAGGGGAGTTCATGTGTGTGTGTGTGTGTGTAACATGGGAGAGAGAAACTATGCTAGTTCCACACCATAAAAAAAGGGATGTAAAAGCTACCGTCTCCCTCTGTAATCAAGTCTTTCTAGCCTTCTGTCTCTGGACCTGGAGTTAGCTTAGCATTTCATATCATCGTTAACTTGGGCAAATCATTTGGCCCCATTGACCCTGAGTTTCCTACTCCATAAAATGAAGTGTTGGACTAAATGGCCTCTGAAGTCTCGTTCAGGTTTAAATCTAGGGTCCTCTAATTCTTCCCTCTAACTCCCAGAGTTTCCATCTCATTCCCTCTTTCACATTTTTTCATTCCTCTGTCTCCTCCCCCCATTTCTCTCTCCCTCTCCACTGCCTCTTTTTTCAGTGCTTTTTTTTCTGCTTCATCCTGACTCTCCTTTGTCCTGGTTCCTTGGCATTTTTCGTGGCCCTCTCCTGTTGCCCTAATATCTTGTCCAGGGAGTTGGGAGGAAGGCTTCACTTCAGTCTGGGTGCTGCCTTTTAGAGGGCAGGATTGACAGGTTATCTTTGTCTAGGCTTATATGTATTTGGCTTCCCGGAAGAGGCCAAGGAGAATTAGAGACAAGCTCCCAATCTAGGACCTAGGTTGGGGCCTGGTCCTCCTCCCTTGGGCTCCCTCTCCCCCTTTAACTTCATGGCCGCTCTTGGCCTTCAAGCCTGGTCATTTTAACTCCAGTCACGCCCCCCACTCCTAAACAGACTTACTTATGCCCCTCATTTTTGGCCAAGCACATAATGGGTACTTGGATCTGCCCTGGGTGGAGTAGAGAGGTGAACACTGTTTTCCCTCCTCATGTCCACTTCTTGCTGAGCATTTGTAGAGGTGTGTGTTGGGAGGACAGGGGAGCAGAGGTCTTCAGGGAAGGAACAGCACAAGATTAGGCACAACTCATCCTTCAGAGGCTAGCGCAGACACTATCTCCTGTCCCCATTTTGTTCCTAGTCCTAACCTGCAGGTTCTTGAGAGATCCACAGTCCAGGGTCAAGGATTAAATTTAGTTTTCCCTGCCATTGATAGGGTGTCACTGCCTGCCTACGTCATTCAGAGCTCTAGAGGAGGGTGCTGGCACTAGCTTCTTGCCAAAGAGGCAGCTCCCTGCCAGCTGCTGGGCACGGCACAAGCCTCGGGCAGCTAGTGAGCTCAGCTGTCAGGAAGGGCCCCACTGCATAGAACAAGGGGAGCCTAAGTGCCCCTCCCACACCATTCATCTGTCTTTCTTTTTTGCTCTCTCCCTGTTCTCCCACCACCCTGTTCCCCTGCTTCCGCCCCCTGCCCCTTGGCTTCCTTCCCTGGTGCCTGGGGGACCAGGCAGATGACTAAACCAGAGGTTGTCCCCCCTCACTCCCTACCACATGACTCACTCCTGGTGTCACTTGTCTCCTACATGCTGTCATTCCCCAATAGTTTTACCTTTCAAGGAATTGCTTCTGGTCTGAACTAGGTAAGCCTCAATGAATAGGCATGAGAGGTAGATATGGGAATGGGGCTGGGATGGAGGGCTCTTCTTAGAGTAAGATGGGGGGAAGGTTAGACAGAAGAGCCTGAGCTTTCTCTGTGCCCTCACTGCCTTTCACCATCCCTTTAAGGCTTGTTTAGGTCCCACAGTGCTTGGGTTTGGGGCTGGGATGAAGAATAGGATAGGGTGTGGTTATATGGTACTTCCTGAAACAGATTTCCCAGTCAGAGAGTCTAGACCAACGTCCCAGACATGGAAAAACTTTTTAGAGACATCTTGTAGATGGCCAGCAGGGTCTGAGATCAGTCCCTCAGTTGTTGTGTGAAAGGAAAAAGAATCCATATTTGTTGGCCCCAGCCTCACCATTCCAGACAATTGGCTCTCACTATCTGCCCTGAGGAACATGGCTGCTAATTCCCTCCCTCAGCTGGGATAAGATAGAGGGAGCAGAGTGAAGATCTTCTGGCCCCAGGGCAGCAGGTTATCTATCTGTACAAGGATCTGTGGAGAGGCCTGTGCTGTGCACTTTACTCTGGGCCGGATAGAGCAGTAATGACTTACTGAAAACTAACCTGTGGCCCAGCCTACCCGTCTTATGCTGGGTTCAGCTCCTCTCCATTGAGCCCCACATGGAGCCTAGGCCACGGCCTCTTTGTAATAGAGTACGGGGTTATTACTCCTGAGTCTAAATCCTAATAACTCACAGATCCCTTAGTTGTGATTTATAATCTATTTTTTTCAGAGATTAGAAATTAGGCCTAATTGTTTTCCCAGCCCCCAGGGCAGGCCTGCTTCTCTGCCCTTACCTGTTCGGTCTGCTTTTGTCTTCTAAATCTCAAGAGTCAGCTTTCCTCTTGTGCCCCACCCTAGGGAGACCTGTTTCCAGAATATGAAGGGGGGTGTTGGTATGAAACCCCAAAGGCTGTCTAGTCCATCCCATGGTCTCAAGTCACAATATGTACCCAAGTCCCTTAGAGAAGATAACTGTCTCAGAACCCTCTTGGGAGTAAGTCCTCATTTGTCCATTAAGACATATATCTTGCTGACTAGCCCAAAACCCTTCATCTCTGATTCTGGGGCATCTTTCCTTACTTGTTCTTGGCCTAGTTACACTACAGGGGTGGGGAACCTGCGACCTTAAGGCCACATATGGCTCTCCAAGTCCTCAAGTGCAGTCCTTTGAATTCAAACTTCACAGAACAAATCCCCTTAATAAAAGAATTTGTTCTGTAAAACTTGGACTCAGTCAAAAGGCACACCCAAGGACCTAGAAGGTCACATAGAGCCTGGAGGCCACAGGTTCCCCACCCCTAGAAGATACAGTGTATTCTTTGAAGTTTAAAAAACCTTCCTTCAAAACCCTACCTCTTATATGTAGTGGTTTGCTACTGAGAAAAAGTCTTTCAGCGCCTTCAAAGACTGGATCTTACAGATGAGTTACTACTTCTCTGTATTGTTGGAAGAGGGAGTTTCTACAGGGGTGTCTCCAGTTGTCCTGATCCCTATCTGGCCACTGGACCCAGATGGCCCCAGAGGAGAAAGCGAGGCTGGTGACTTTGCACAGCCTGCCTCACTTAAATCCAATTCATGTGCATGTCATGGCATCACCTCCCTGATGTCATGGCCCTCTTTGACAACAAAGGATAAACAACAACAAGAAGAGGGAGTTTCTACTCAGAGAATTCTCTCCCCCTCCCTCCAGCCCCATTCCCCACAAAAGAAAGGTGGAAAATAGCAGGCAAGGACTCTCCTTTTAATCAGTTTCCCTACTCCAGAAGGCTTTAATGAACTCAGTCTTTCTCCAGGCTAAATAATCCCAGCACTCCAATGCTTTCTTCACACCAACTATTCTCCAAGCTTTTAATTATTTTAATTTGCCTTTCCTCGTATCTTAGAAGCATAGCTCTAGAACAGGGAATCTTAATCTGGGGTCCACAGACCCAAATTTCACGGAGTCTATAAACTTGAATGGGATAAATATGCATCTTTATTTTAAGACAATTGATTTCCTTTGTAATCTTGTGTATTTTATTTTATACGTTTAAAAACCTAATTCTGAAAAGGGATCCACAGGCTTCATCAGATTGCAAAAAGGGTCCATGATATATTAAAAAAATACAAAAGTGGATTGTTTTTTCTGGTCAAAGACCCTTTGGCCAGAATCATAGGAAGGGAAGATCTGGAAGGCTCTTCCAAGTTGTATCATCCAAGCCCTCTTCTTTTGCATGAGGCAACCAAGGCCCTCCCAAAATGAAATGACTTAAAGGTCACTAGGTGAGTTAGTAGAAGAGAAGTGGAGTGTGCTGACTCTTAGTTCAGGGCTAGTTCCACTAACTCACACTGCATTTTTGCCATCTTTCCTTGGGCAGAGGGACAGGGGTCTTAATCTGCTCATTTACCTGAATTTTCACCCTTTACTTGAATGTATCCTATAATTCCCCCAACCCCCCTTTTTCATTTAGTCTTACTCCCTATTTTTCCATTTACTTTCACTAATATCTCAAATAACTATGTGCTAAAATTGTTTCAGTCTTAGTGGGGCCAAAGGAGCTTCACTTTATTTATCTTCCCTGTTGCTCTGGCCCCGCCAGGCCCTCCTTCCTGTAGCAGGTCCCAGGACTTTCTCAGGACCTCTGGGATAGCCAGCAAGGAGACTAGAACTGAGTTAAGTATGTGCTTCTCCTAGACCTAGACCTTCCAAGCGAATTAGAGGGCATAGGAGTTCAACTCTATCTGACTGAATGGTGATTGTTAGGAGGGTCATCTTTTGGATTTCCCTGAAAAAAGTTGGTTTATCTAATGTTTCCTTCTCCTTTGACCTAGCTTTGGGAAAGCAAGTGAAAATTAACCTTTGTCAGCTCATCTTCCATCTTCTTTCCCATTAACAGGTCAGGCAAGGAACTACTGGGTAGAGTCCTCAATGATTAATGAAATGACTGAATTTTGCCCGCCTCCTATCCTTCCCACCCCAAATTATGTCTAAAATATATGTTGTCCCTCTCTTTCCCAGGCCTTATTTTACATTCCTGTTGCCCTTAGGGAAGGAAGGTAGTAGTCTTAAAATGCCTATTATATGCCAGGTACTAGGCTCAGTGTTTTGTGAGAGAGGTGCCATTATAATCCTCATTTTACAGATGTGGAAACTAAGGCAGACAGAGGTTAAGTGACTTACCTAGAGTCATATAACTAGCATGTTTCTGAGGTTGGGTTCCAACTCTAGTCTTCTGATTGTAGGCCTAGTGTCTGATTCCACAGTACCACCTACTTTTCTTCTAGTCTAAGTACCACCAGACAGATCTTACCAGGTTTCAATTTAGGTCTATCCTTTTTTCTGATATCAAACAGACATGCTGGAGTGAGGGGAGTCCCACAGCATCATAGAATATCAGAATTGAAAGATATCTTAGAGATCAACTTTATTTAATTGATTTTAGAGATGAGGAAAAAAGATTAAGAAGAGCAATGACTTCCACAAAGTCTTGGAATGAAAGCAAGATGATGGTAGAATTTGGAAGGGATCCCACAAGTCACATAATGTATCTTCCTACCTCTATACAAAACCATCTCAGTTAGATGGGAATCAATCCTTAGTTTTAAAGCTTTCTCCAGAAAGAAATGGATAAGAACAACACTTCTCCTTCATTTGAAATCCTACTTGGATCCCTCCTCATATCTCAGAGGTGACCCTGGATTATGAAAAGCTATACCAGTGGGTGACAAGCACTGCTAGGCCTACTAGGTTAGAAAGGTTATATGTATGGGCCAAGGCACAAATAGGAAGATTTGAGAATTTGGAAATTAAACGAGGTGAGTTCATAGAGACTCAATACCAGAAAGCTGACCACCAGGGGATATATTTTTTTTTAGCTTTTCACAACAGCTCCTGAAGACCATTTGTTAAGAGTTGAGATCTGTATCAATAGACCAATGAAATCACAGATTTTTTGAAATGTAGGTGCAATGTTTCCTGCGGTAGCATGATTCGGTGACACATAACCAAGAAAATTATTCTTAGTGTCAAATCTAAACCCCTCCTCCCTGCCAAAAAAAGAAAAAGTCCCCGATCTCTGTCCTAGTCAAGTTGGCCTCTGCACTGTTCTCATTATCTTTCTGTCTTTGCACCATTGGTCTCTGGTGTCTGGAAATCACCTGTGCATCACCTTACTTTGCAGCATCCCTAGCTTCCTTCAAATGAAAGCTCCCCTCCTTTCTTCTCTTCATTTGAACACATCTCTTTATGCATTTTATTATTTCATCAGTGGCTGGAGGAGACATCAAGGTAGGAGCATCCCCAAGCAGTGGGTGGCTACAGTGGCTCCACCCCACTGAATCAGGGGAAGCTTCTAGTAGAAGATGGGCTTTGTGGTATGCTTTGTGAAAGAGACCTAGGAGGACCCATAGAAGGTACAGAGGGCAGCTCTTATAGGAGTTGCTCAGGTGCTACCTCTTGCAACATTTCATAACCCCCTAGGTTATTCTCTCTCTCTCTCTCTCTCTCTCTCTCTCTCTCTCTCTCTCTCTCTCTCTCTCTCTCTCCTCTTCCCTCTTCCCTCCCCTCTCCTCCCCTCCCCTCCCCTCCCCTCTCCTCTCCTCTCCTCCCCTTTCCTTTCCTCTTTTCTCCTCCCCTCTCCTCTCCTTTCCTCTCCTCCCCTTTCCTTTCCTCTTTTCTCCTCCCCTCTTCTCTCCTCTCCTCTCCTCTCCTCTCCTCCCCTTTCCCTTCCTCTTTTCTCCTCTCTTCCCTTCTTCCTCTCTCTTCTCTTACCCCTCCCCCTTTCTCCCCTCTTTCCCATTTCTTGAAACTCCATAATAACTTACTTGTGTATAGGTCATATCCCTTAGAACCATGTAAATTCCTTGAGTTTCATGTTGTTTGTATACCTTCCATTCCAAGTACTTGGTACAGTCCCTTGAATATGGTAGTCAATTAATATGTTGAATTGAGAGATTCATTTTTTCCTGTCTTTTTTAAACACAGTAGCAGATCTGAATCCAGGTCTGCTGGATTTCAAACCTATGTAAGCAAGGGTTCCATTCTCTTTTATTCTGTTTTCAATGACTTATAAGGGAACAGTCATTTACCACCATTTTTTTTTTAATTATAAAAGATTTAGGTTAGGCTTAAGGAAGAACTTTCTGATAGTAATGGCTACCAAATATGAGATGTAGGATTGTGGGATGTTGTGGGATTTTTTTTCTTCAGGTCTCTCAATATGAGAATGACCTCCACTATTGGGGAAGGGTTAGCATACAGTCTTGCTTAAAGAGGCAGAGGATTGATTTGTTGGCCCTTCCCTCCCAGATTCAGGATCTGATGAAGAGTCTCCTCATTTTGACACATCTCTTTATGCATTTTATTATTTTATGAGTGGCCAGAGGACACATCAATGTGGGAGCATCCCCAAGCACTAGTCAGTGGGTGGCTGCAATGGCTCCACCCCACTGAATCAGGGGAAGCTTCCTGCAGGTGCTGGGCTTTGTGGCATACTTTGTGAAGGAGACCAAGGAGGATCCATAGAAGGGATGGTGGACAGCTCTTGTAAGGAGCTGCTGAGGGAAAAGTGGGTGGAGAGAAGATCTTAGGGGACTGGGCTTGTGCGAGATGAATGAATGAAAAGCTTGTATACACTGTGTCCTGCCATGGCCACAGTCATACTTACTCATTATCCCAGGAAGGGAACAAGAATTGTTTTGGAGGTTGGCAGTCAGTCTCATTTCTACATATGCAGTAGGCAGGAGTATATAAACTTTGTTTCAAGTTTCATAGATTTGGAGATGGAAGAAACCTCAGAGAACCTCTAGTCCAAGGGCGGGGAGCCTGCAGCCTTGAGGCCACATGTGGCCTTCTACGTCCTCGGGTGCAGCCTTTTGACTGAATCCACGTTTTACAGAACAAATCCTTTTATTAAGGGGTTTGTTCTGTGTAGTTTGGATTTAGTCAAAGGGTTGCACTTGAGGACCTAGAGGGCCACATGTGGCCTTGAGGTGTAAGTTTCCCACCACTGTTCTAGTCCATCCCCTTCTTAAACTTGAAAAAACTGCAGTTAAGTTTAACGTTGGTTAAAGGATTTGTCCAAGGACACAGTAATTATCAGAGGTAGGATTATCAGAGGTAGGATGTGAATCCAAGTGCTCTGATTCCAAAAAGAGTCATTGTTTTCCATTATATTAAGTTGCAGTTTCCAGTGAGATCCAAGGGATATTTTCCTTGACCATGAGGGAAGTTATGGTGTTCCTTCCTTTGAGGAATGTTAGGGATAGAGGAGATTCCCTTTTGTGAAGAACCTCGTGCTCATTCTATGTCAAGAGTCCTTGAAGGAACTGGGGTTGTTTAGCCAGGAAAAGAAAAACCTTCAGGGGGACATGATAGTTGTTTTCAAGTATCCAAAAAGCTGTCTTGTGGAAAAGATCCTAGAATTATTCTTCTTGGCTCAAGGGGGCAACTGGGAGCAACAGATAGAAGTGACAAAGATTCAAATTTACATTTGATGTGAGAAGCTTCTGACAATCAAAGCTATCTAAAAGAAGATGGACTTTCTTGGGAGGCATGCATTTCACACTCATTAGGGGTGTTCAAGCAAAAGCTAGATGACCACTTGTTGGGTAGGTTGCACGAGGCACTGTGTTTTAGGCATGGATTGGGTTTAATGCCCTCTGGGGATTTAATGCCCAGTCTGAGCTTCTGTGATTCTGTTAATAAGTACTCATACTGTAAATAACATAATAGATATAGATACAGAGGGAATCTTAGAGGCCATTTAGTCAATATAGATATAGTCATATAGATAAAGGGGAAGGGAGGGAAGTAAACAAATAGTGAGCACCTACCATGTATGGGAACTATGCTAGGTGCTTTACAAATATTATTTCATTTGATCCTCACAAACAGCCTTGGGAGGTCCGTGATATTATTATCCTTATTTTATACTCACCACAGCTACTCAGTGTCTGAGGCCAGATTTGAACTCAGGTCTTTCTGACTCTAGGCTAGTACTCTATCCATGCTGACACCTAGATGCCTCTAGGCAAGAAGAACCGAGGCACAGAGAAATTAAGTTCCTTATCGAAAGGGAACCCAGGACATGAGAGGCAAAACTGGGATTGGAGCCCAGGTTGGCTGATTGTAGATTCACAATTCTGCTGTACTTGCCTTGCTGCTTCTTGGAGGCACAGGCTAGGTGACCTCTTGAAGACTCTTCTACCAGTCTCAAAAGCAGGCCTGGTGATGGTAGACAGGTCTAAGTTATTCTCCCCCTGCACAGATGCCTTTAAGTGTCAGGATACGGAGGTCAGTATGGGGCAGGACTAGATCAGGTGGGCACCAAAACAATTGCCAGGGCTTGGCTAAGGGGGGTTTTGAAGGACTTTAGACTGAGAACTGTCTTATTGAATGTCTTCTACCTCCTTCCCCTTCCTCCCCTTCTCCACCCTAGATTTTAGCACACAAAAAGTTACAATTCTCCATTTCTGATAGATGTGAACAGACTTGTGTGAGTCATGTAGAGGTGGGAGGGTGGGTGGGGTAGGTGGAGACCTTAGTGCTTCTGGCAGGTTCCCAATAGAAGGTGGTTATACCATGTCCTATAATACCTCGGATATTGGGGAACCCCTAGGGAGCATACCTCTACCTTGGCACTTTGTCCCAACAACAATCAGGAGTGAAGAGATGCAGCCCAGCACAGAAAGGGGAAAAATCTATCAACTGATGTAATTTAGCTTAACAAACATTAATTAAATGCCTACGAGATCATAAGATTTAGAGTTGGAAGAAACCTTGGAGAACACTTAATTCAGGGGTTTTTAACCTATGATCCACAAACGTGTTTCTTTTTAAAAAGTATGTATTTTAATATATTTCAATATAATTTGTTTCTTTTATAATTGAATATATTTTATTTTATGCATTTAATAACATGATCCTGAGAAGGGCTCCATAGGCTTCCCTAGACTGGCTGCCAAAAGTATCTGTGACACATAAAAGGTAGTGCAACCTCCTTACTTTGCAGAGGAGAAAAGTGAGATCCAGAGCTGACATTCATAGAGCAGTTTAAGGCTAGCAAAACATCGTGAATACATAATCTCATTCATCCCCACGATTACTCTACAAGGTAGGCACAACAGATAGTATTATCCCCACTTCAGAGATGAAAAGACAGCAAGACTCGGAGCTGGTAAGTGACTCATTTGTGGTCACACAGTTGCTGATCCGAATCCATGTCTTGCTTACTATAGGGCCCAGGACACTGAACCATATGGCCTCTCCATTGTACATTGTGCTAGGCAATGAGAAGGGAACAAAGAGGTAGGCCTAAGGCACTGTCCTTGTATTTAAGGAAGCAACCATTGATTTGAAGGGACAGGATATATACACTACATGCAAGAAAACATGACTAGCAGTTGTTGGTCATGCACAACTCTTCACGACCCCATTCGGAGTTTTCTTGGCAAAGATACTACTGATGGTTTGCTCTTTCCTTCTCTGGCTCATTTCACAGATGAGGAAACTGAGGCAAACAAGGTGAAGTGACTTGCTCAGAGTCACACAGATAGCAGTACTGGGTATTAATGTACTAGTTGTTCAATAAAAGATACAGACAACAAGGGAGCTGGGAGCTGGGAAGTGGGGACTTGCTGTGGTTTGGTGGGGATAGCAAAGGCTTTACCAGAGGAGCAAGAGTCAGGAGATAGGGGATCTCGTCCTAGGTCTGCCACTAACAAGCTGTTCTGTGTTCGATCAGGCTGCTTAGCCTCCTTATGCTTCAGTTGAGGAGTCTGCTATCTCCGTAGCTGAGAGGGGTAGGACGTAAAACTTTGTGTCCCTGTCTGCTGGAGGCTGTGCTCAGTGGCCTCTCCAGAAGTGAAAATGGGAGAACCACAGGCCTAGACTCCACTGATCCTGGTCTTGCCTGGTGGATCTGTAGCCTCAGGGGAGAGGAGACTACAGAAAGAGATGATTCCCAGGCCAAATCCACATCTTCCCCATCTGTAGCTGGGAATTTATCCACCTTTTCTGCAGAAATTCTCCTTTTAAGACTTCGGGCTCCTTCCAGACCTGCCCTGCTCCCTCCTTCCTTCTCTTTGCAAGACAAAGGATTAATTGTTGGTTCAGCTCAGGGATCCAAGACCAGAACCAACACAGAACCTGGGAAGGGGAACATTCCCGCACCTCCCCACCCCAGGGAGAGGGAAAGCCTTATATCCAGGTCACTGGTTCGCAAAGACTGTGCAAACTGGAGGCCTCCCAGGGTTTACTAGATGGCATGCCCCAGCAAGAACAGAGGAGATTGAGAAAAGTATGTCTGCAGTGGGAGGGCTGTGTATATTTCTCTAAGTCTTTTTCATCCCCTCCCTCCCACCCCATGCCCAGGGGCTTTTATTTAGGTGATAGTCATACTCAAATAACTGCTCCCACCTTCTTCTGGGAACTGTACTTCGAGGTAGAGAGAAGACTTTAATCTGAGAAACCAAGGCAGCAGGGACCAGACCTCTGGGTCTTGCTCTCTTGGTGCCTACCCCTTGGTTTGGAGTTTCTTAGGCAATGTCTTAAGTAGCTTTCTCTATCTCTAGGGTGCCAGCTAGAGTGGGTTTACTTTGTATAGAAACATCCATCGTAAGTATGTGATTCTCGCTGCGGGACCTTGGACAAATCAGTTAATCTCTTTGGATTTTGGTTTCCTTATTTCTAAAATGGTAACATTAAGAGCAGTCCTGCTTCCCTGACTAGATTATTGTGAGGAAACCTTGAAACCCTGGGAGTTATTATTAGAGGGGTCTTTTGGGGCCTACTGAGGCAGCATAGGGTAGCATGCAGAGAGAGAGTACCAAACAGAGTCAGGAAGATGTGTGTTCAAATCCTGCCTTTGACACTTAATTGTGTCATGCTGGACCAATCACTTTACTTTCTAATCTCAGTTTCCTTATCTATAAAATGAGAGTTAGGTTAGGTGGTCTCTAAATCTCTCTTGCAGCTCTAAATGTACGATGTGACCTGTGATTTGAGGGGCTGGTCGACCAGAGTGTTAATGCTCCATTCGTGTTCTCCTCACAGTCCAAAGGCCCAAATCCAAAAGAAAACCACTAATGCTCCTTAATGTGAGAAGCCATCCCACTGTCTGAGGGTGGGGGATCCTCCTCAGAAGCCCAGGCCTACAAATTACAAGGCTGCTTGGCTTTTGTGACCCAATTACCGCCCCCTTACTCTGTGGGCCATTCGGGGAGCCGCACCCACCTTTTTAGGTCAGAAATTTTTCTTTCCAGATGAGAAACAGGTCCATTTGATGGAAGTAGTTCGACTGGTTATTGAGTTATGGAAAAATAATTAAACTGGAAAAATATTTCTTCTTTTCATAAACCAGGTTAGGTCTGAATGTTCAGGGCGTGGCCCTTGCCATGTAATTAGGCACTCAGCTGGCATTGCTGACTTGTCTGCTCCTCCCTCCTATCAGGTCTGCTCCTGTTGCTGAGGCTGTGGCCGCCCCTCCTCCCTCTTGGCCCCTGCAGGTGTGTCTTCAGGTTCCCTGATTCCCTTCTCCACTCCTTACCCAGACTCTGGCCTGATCAGTCACCCTGCCCCAGACCTCCAGTTGGTCCCACTGAGAGTGACAGAGAGAATGGAAGCCTCAGAAGGCACAAGAAGCAATGGGGCCAGCCCGGAGGCCAGGGATGTCCGAAGCCCCCTGAGTACCAATGGCAATGTGGAGAATGGTGGTAAGGTGGAAGCCAAGGATACCAAGGGCACCAATGGGCATGTCGGGGAAGGTGCTGAGAACAAAAACCCAGGGAGTCCCCTGAAGCATGGGGAGGGAAGGAGTGCCTTGTTTTCTGGTAATGACTGGAGGAAACCCATCATCCAGTTTGTTGAATCTGTAGATGACAAGAGTTCGAACTACTTCAGCATTGACTCTG
This sequence comes from Gymnobelideus leadbeateri, assembly GCA_011680675.1. Classification (NCBI taxonomy): domain Eukaryota; kingdom Metazoa; phylum Chordata; class Mammalia; order Diprotodontia; family Petauridae; genus Gymnobelideus; species Gymnobelideus leadbeateri. The sequence continues at coordinate 31,721 of WOXC01010473.1, forward strand.
TGGACAAGAGGTCCCCTTATGCCGGCCTCCAGTTGGGGGGCTCAAAGAAGCCACCTGTAACCTTTGCAGAAAAGGGGGAACTGCGTAAGTCCATTTTCTCTGAGCCCAGGAAGCCTGTGGTGTCCATCATGGAACCTGGGGAAGGGAGAAGGAACAGCTACCCCCGTGGGGGAGACTCAGGCAACCTCCTTCGGTCCAAGTCCAGTTCAGAGGAGATCCTGTGCGACTCCTGCATAGGCAACAAGCAGAAGGCAGTCAAATCTTGCCTGGTATGTCAGGCCTCCTTCTGTGAACTGCACCTCAAGCCCCACCTGGAGGGAGCTGCTTTCAGGGACCATCAGCTGCTTGACCCCATCAGGGACTTTGAGGCCCGGAAATGTCCCCTGCATGGAAAGACCATGGAGCTCTTCTGTCAGACAGACCAGACCTGCATCTGCTATCTCTGCATGTTCCAGGAGCACAAGAATCACAGCACTGTGACCGTGGAGGAGGCCAAAGCAGAGAAGGAGGTAACCAATCACCCCACCCCCACTCCCACCACCTCACCTGTGCTCTCCTGTGCTCTCCTCTGCTCTCCCTGTTCCCCTTTAAGACCCCTGGGGGAGTAGGGCAGTCCCTTTTCCCACGATAGACCTTTCCTCCCCTGGGCTTGTGTGGCATAGCGGAATTGGCCAGTCGCAGCTGGCTTGAATGTCTTTCTCCCCACCACAAACCTGGGCACCAGAAATAGTGAATTCTTTGTTCCTAAAGGTCTCAAAGAGTCAAGGAGAAGAGGAGAGGGTCATTTCTTAGGTGGGCATAACAGGTAAGGTGCTTGACCAAGGTCCTGAGGAAAATCTGCATTAGAAAAGGGAACTGGACTTCCAGTCTACACACCAGGATTTTTCTTTTGGCCTGGGGATGGGGGTGGGGTAAGGAGAGGGAGAGTAGGAGGGAGGAAAAGGGTAGAGGAGAATGGAAAAATTCCTGGATTTGGAGTGAGATGAGCCCGAATTCTAATCCCAGCTCTTCTACTTACTGTTTGTGTGACCTTAAGCAAATGATTTCACTTTTCTATACAGACCTCAGTTTTCCCTTGGCTAGAAGGACAAGAAGGGATCCACATAACTTTCAATGTTCCTTCTAGCTCTAAATCAGGTGGTCCTATTCTTAAGGCAGACAGATCTCCTGGGTAGGGTGATACTAGATGGGACAGGGGGTGGGTTTTTGGTTAGCTTGTTTATTTATTTATTTTGCAGTCTGGGGCCCTCTCTGTGGGATCCAAAGTCTCTCCAGTTAACAGAGGGGCTCCTTGTTTTAGAAATTCCCCAAGGATCTTACTTATCTGTCTGTGACTCTCAGTGATGTGTGTAGCCTGGGAATCATCTTCACCTGAAGGCTGGACTGGCAATGCCTCTCTCCCTTTTCTTTCTCCACCTACCCCACCATTACCCAGTCTTAAGGTTCCTCCATTTCTCTTGTCTCTTCCTATCATGGGATGAGTGAAGGAATAGGATCATTGACTCACAGGAGCAAAGATTTACAGCTGGAAGGGTTCTTTGACAACATCTGGTTCAAAACCCCTCATTTTATAGATTAAGAAACCAAGGCTTAGAGAGGACCCTGACCAAGGCCACATAGGTAAGAGGCCCTCTGCCTCCAAATCGAGCACTCTTCCCATTGCACCACACTGCCTCTTAATAAGAACACCTTATAATTGTGTAACACTTCCCAGGTTTATAAGGGACTTTCACAAACGCTGTCTCATTTGATCCTCACAAGAACGCTGGGAGTTAGGAGTGGCGGGTATGATTATCCGCATTTTATAGGTGAAGAAAATGAAGCAGAGAGAGGATAGTTAAATGAGTGTCTGTGGTCAGACAGTTAGCAGAGGATGAGAGACCTGAGACTTAAAGCAAGGTTGTGTGATTCCACGCCGAGGGCTCTGTCCCATGCACCACTTTTGCATGCAAACTATTTCCGTTCTATCTTTGAAGGAGGGGGAGCATCCCGAAACCCATAAGGCACTTGTCCTCTTTCTGTATTCTCAGTCCTTCTATCCCTGCAATTTTCTGTTACAGGATTTAGAGCTGGAAGGTGCCTCAGAGATCATCCTAGTCAGATGAGAAAACCGAGGCACAGAGAGGGGAAGGCTTACTCAAAGTTCTAAAGGTCTTATTAGAGTAGAGATATGAATCCAGGCCCTTCGACTCCAAACAGTGCTCAGTGCCCCACGGTAGTACGCTCCTCTCCAAGGCCATTTAAAACTCCTCTTAACAAAGTTCAAGGGGCCTCTGCAGAAATTCCCGGCCGTATTTTAAAAGTCTCTCGCTGTGGTCCTGGCCCTGAACCAGACTATAGCTCGTGTCTCAGCTCAGTATCTTACTTTAATGCGCAACAGCCCAGATAACCCTACTGGAGGCCTGGAATTGCTGTAATCCCCATGTGCACTACTTTGATTTGGTGCATAAATAACCATAACAACAATAATAATGTAGTGTTTTTAAATTTTTAAAGGATGCAGACTCATGAGACAAATCACCCAAGATCAGGAAAAACTAAAGTATACTCAAGCCTGGATGTTAGTGGCATGAACAGAGCCTAGCCTACCCATGCTAAGGGTATGTTGGAGGGATGAGAGTGAGCAGAGCTGGTAGGGGTTAGGTGAAGGTCTCTTAGAAGAAACAGCTCTTAAACAAAATTTGTAGGCCTCATCTTGAGCCCCCCAAGTCCTTCCTCCTGGCAGAAGAGTATAGCAGAAAGGTTTAGGATCCCTGGGTCCTTCTGACCAGCTATGGGACCATGGGCAAGTCACTGACCTCTTTAAATGGCCTCTGATATCCCTGTTAGCTCTAAGATTTTCAGATTCTTGTGATTTTGTGACACATTTGGAAACAGAGTTAGTATAGTATGTGCTCTCAGTGGAATGAGATTAAATTGTGGGCAGCACAGTCATAAATTCAGGGAAAAAAATTCCCTTGTTTGTAGTTAGTTACCAAACCCACAGCTGATCTCCACTAGTGAAAAATTCCCTTCATTTGTGTTCTTCAGCTTTCAGCCCTTCCCCCTAAGCCTCTATAAGCTGGAACTACCTGGGAGGTGTTAACATTTATAATACTGGCACAGAATCTCTGAGCTGGAAAGAATCTCAGAGGCCTTCTTGTTCAATCTGTACCTGGAAAGAAACCCACTCAACAATATCCCTAAGAAGTAGACGTCCAGTCTCTGCCTAAAGACCAAGCATTTATTAAGTACCTACTATGTTCCAGGCACTATGCCAAGTGCTTTACAAATATTTCATTTGATCTTCACAACTCTGTAAGGTAGGTGCCATTATTACTCCCATTTTACATATGAGGAAACGGAGGCAGATAGCAGTTAAGTGCCTTGCCAAGGTCACACAGCTAGTAAGTGTCTGAGGCCAGATTTGATTTGTCTCCTTGACAACAGACCCAGTGCTCTATCCATTGCATAATAGAAGTGGATTGTGGGATACAAATTAATCAACAGGTACTTATTAAGTCCTTCTCCACCTGGAATAGAGCTTAAGGACACATATCTGCCATAAAGTCACCTCCTGTGTGTCATGCCCATTAAAGGCCATCCACCTTCATTTCATAAAGAATCTCAGAGCCAGAAGACGCAAGTTCTGTAACCTTTTAGTCCAACCTTCTTTATTTAATGCCTGAAGAACCCCAGAGAGATGAATGACTCATCTGAGGTCACAAGGTGACCACGAGGGATAGAGTTTCCAGTGGGTCTAGAATCCTGGTCTCCTACTGGTATCTGTCTGTACTCTCTCTATGGATACCAAGCTGGGCACTATGGGGGCCACACAAAATGATACAAGACATGGTCCCTTGCCTTCAGGGTACTCATAGTCTAGTGAGGACAGCACACACCTTCTTGTGTGTGTGTGCCTGCACATACATCATTCTAAAGAACACATCCCCAACCAAAACCAAGTAGCTCTGAATGCATATAGTGTGCCCTGAACAGATGCATATGGAGATGGGGATTCACAGAGTGACAGAGAAAATACCTTGGTCCTGTGGAAAGATTGCTCATCGTGAAATCGGAAAACCTGGTTTGAGCCCCTGCTCTGTCATTTACGAGCTGTGGGACTTTGGACAAGCCATTGAATTCAGGGGCAGCATGGTGTAATGGACAGAGTGATAGTGTAGGTGTCTGGAAGACCTGGGTTTGAATCCTCCATCAGCTAATTATTGCCCATATGACCTTGGGGAAGTTATTTAACTAAACTTTGTGCTTTCTTTTCCTCAACTGTAAAATGATTAAGTTGGACTTGAACAATTTCTATTGGCCCTTCTATTCTAGCTCTAAACCTACCATTCTATGATGCTGTGGCTTTCTCTGAGCCTCAGTTTCCTTAGCTGTGAGATTTAATTCAATCTAAAAGACATCTATTAAGGCCCTATTAAATGCAAGGTACTCTATAAGGTGCTAGTGATACAAAGACAAGACGTGATTCAGACACTGAAGTTTCTGGTTTACCTTCTTCTTGGGAACTGGAGGGGATAAGACACATACATTGTTAAGTATAATACAAAGTAGGGAATGAAGGGGCAAAGGAAAGAGTAGCCAGAGGACTTCAGGAATACCTGTGGTGGTGGTTAGAGTCACAACTACTGGCTGGGTCAGGAGAGTATTTGGTTGGGGCTTTCCAGAGAAGGTGACATAGGACCTGTGTCTGGCTGGAACTTTGACTTCAAGAGACAGTTGTAACAGATTGAGGAAAGAGGATTGTGAGGAAATAGATCTGAAAAGGAAGGTTGGTATCTACTTATAAGAGGCCTTTAAAGGCCAGACTGGGGAGTTTGTATTGTAACCCAGAAGAAAACCATGGAAGGTTTTAGATGATAAAAATACTTCTATATCCTACCTCTTAGGGTAGCTGTGAAGAAAGCCTGTTCTGAAACACCAAGTAAATGTCTCATGACCACCATTGTCATGAGAGATCTTTACAAAGACCTTGTAAACCATGATCTTTACTCCCCTTATCATAGCCTTCTCAAATGTCTACAGGGATTATCTTCTATGATGATAGCAAAGCAAGGAACCAAAGAAATGGGATAGTTCCAAGAGCAGGGAAAGCTTTTCTGTGCCCAACTCTCTCCCATTGAAGTCATTCTCTTGGCTTAAGGTATTGTCTTCAGAAATGCACATTAATTATCTGGGAGGGACACCTTCTTTGTTATCCATTAGGGTCATAGGATTTAGAGCTAGAAGACTTTAAATGATCTAATCCATCATTTTACAGATGAGGAAACTGAGACCCAAAGACAAATTAAGTGATGCATCTAAAATCATTAATAGTTAGGAAGTAGAACCAGGATTTGAATCTGGGTCCTCTGACCGCAGTGTTCTTTTCACTGTGCTATTATCACCCTCATGTGGGTTAATTTTTCAGATTAGCTCTTTCACAGAACAATGGGACACAGGACTGTTAAGTTTGAACAGGGGCATTGATTTCTGCAGGCTATGACATTGATGCTGACAGCTCTGATTGGGCAATGGTTGGGACTGTGGGCAAGGAGCTAATGGTGCAGGATGCCAGCTGGGCTTCTAGTGGCCATTTGTAAAGGGGTGTGGGGCATGACATTGACCTCATAATTCTGCCTAGGGCTAGTCAGCAGGGCTGGAATGTCAAGGATAGTAAACATTGAGAAAACAGTTTATGGGTGGAGGAAAGAAAGCAAAGGAGAAGGCCTGCCCTGCTCTTGGTTCTTCTGTGGACCCAAACATCAACCTCTGCACTTGGGTCTTTGTTTGGGACCTTGGCCCAGAACTGGTTCTGCAGGCCTATTAGCAAAGGGCACAGATGGAGTAACCACAGAATCATCTCAACTGTGTAAGTCTGTAAATAAGACCAGGGCTCTCCCTGGGCTCTGGGTGAATGAATGTCTTAAGGACCTTGATGTCTCTGAGCCAGGGATGTTTAGGGAGAGGCTACTTGGTAGGGATAAACACATTAATTAGCTTACTGGAGAACAGTAAAGAGTTAGATGTTAACAAGTCTACCCAATAGACTCATAGAATATCAGAATTGGAAGGGGCCTTAGAGGCCATATTTGATCAGGAATCCTGCCTACAATTTGGCCAAAAAGTGACCATCCAGTCTTTGTTTGAAAACTTCCAGTGAGTGAGAACTTAATGCCCCTGAAAGTCCCCCATCTCAAGTCTGGGCAGCTGTAATTATTAGCAAGTCTTGTCTTTTATGGGGCCAAAATCTGCCTCTTAGACATTTCTCCCAACTGTTCCTACTTCTGACTCTTGGGGTTCTTCCATGTCACAGCCTCTCAAAAACTGGAAGGCGGCCCATCAACTCCCTTCTGTCCAAATCCTCCAAGTCCTCTTTCCTGTAGGTCAAACATCAACAGTTCCCTTGATTAACTCTTATAAAGCATGGTCTTTACTCCCCTTACCATAATGATTACCGTCCTCTGAATACACTCCAACTTCTCAATGTCTGTCCCAAAAGGTGGCACCCAGAATTGGACACAGTACTCTAGGTATTGTCCTACCAGGACACAGTACAGTGGGGCCATGCATCATGGTAGTCTGAACAATGGCCTCTCAACATCTTAGGATAGTGTTAGCTCTTTTGGCTTCCAGGTCACACTATTGACTTACTCTGACTTTGAGAATCGCTAAAGCAAAGTCCCCTTGGAACAGAAGAAGCCCGTGAGGCTACTTGACCCATCCTTCTTCATTAGAACCCTCACCAGGCCTGAGGGTAGGAGAAGAATCCACTATTCTTCCATTGCCGATATTCCTGTTCACTCTATGAGGCAGTTCTATGAGGGCGGCATGGCAGATAAAGCACTGACTTTGGGCTCAGGAAGACCTGAAAGACTCAGTAACTGTGTACCCTTGGACATGTCATTTGATTTCTCTCAGCCGCAGTTTCTTTTATGGTAAAATAGGACTAATAACAGAATCTACCTCACAGGGTAGTTGTGGGTCCAGTAAGATAGTATATGTAAAACACTTTGCTAGCCTTGAAGCCCTATATGACTGCTGGCTATTCATATGATCCCAAGGGTCATATAGGTGTTAGGATCATTGCATTTAGGGGGTAAGGGAATATGCATTTATTAAATGCTTACTTCATACACTGCACTGTGCTAAGTGCTTTACAAATATTATCTCATTTGATTCACACAACAACCCTCTGAGGTAGGTGCTATTATTATCTTCTTTTACAGGTGAGGAAACTGAGGCAAACAGAGGTTAAGTGACTTGCCCAGGATCATGCAGTAAGTTTCTGAGATAGGATTTGAACTTAGATTTTCCTGACTCCAGTTCCAGAGATCTAACCACTGTACTACCTAGCCTGCTTCTAGAACTAGATTTAGAACTAGAACGGACCTTAGAAGTCATCCCATTAGCCTCTTCATTTTACAAGTGAGGAAACTGAGGCCCAGAGAAGTTATTTGGCTGAGAGAGTAAGCAGCAAAAATGACATTTGAATTCAGGTCCTCTGACTCTGATTCCAAGTGGTCTTTGCACTATACTACATTGCCTTCTGTCTAACCTGTATCCTTTTTTTCCCTTTTTTTTTTTTGGAGGGGTAGTTGGGGTTAAGTGACTTCCCCAAGGTCACACAGCTAGTAAGTATTAAGTTTCCGAGGCCAGATTTGAACTCAGGTCCAACCGACTCCAAGGTCGGTGCTCTATTCACTAAACCACCTAGCTGCCTCTAACCTGTATCCTTATTGTGACAAGAGCCCTTGGAATTTAAAAGCAAGTTCAGGGCACCTTCCCAGGGCAGACTAGCCATCTATTCTGCATACCATCCTGCTTGGCACAACAAAGCAGGCAGCTCAATGCTGACCCAAGCTCCTGTCACCAAACACAAAGTCAGAGTTGAACCAGCTGGGGCTGTGTCTGTTGCCAAAAGCATGTGGTGTGCCTTGGCTATCCTCTCTGGAGAATGGACTCTCCTGGCTCACACAAAGCTTCTCATTTCAGTTTGCCAGGACCCCCTGGGACCAAATGAGCTCCTTGTCTGCCCTCTTGGTCTCGATCATTCCACTTAATTTATCTCCCTTGCACTTTGTTGGACTTTTTGGCGCCCCATTTCTCAGTTCTTCTGCCAAGCTCTCCAGCCTCCCAGTTTTGCAGCCAATGTCAATGCTCTATGAGAGCTCTTTTATCCTTTGAAGTAATGATGCTGAAAAAGTTACTGCTCTGACCCAGCTCTTAATGGACCAATAGGATTGACAAGTATTTTGGGAGATAGTTCCAATGTAAAGAAATCCCTCCTCCCCCAGGAAGAAGGACTTGGCAAGAAAGTAGAAACCCCTTTCCCTCAAAGTTTTAATAATTCATAAAATATTAAAGTTGGGAAAGACCTTAAAGGCCATCTTCTAACTCATTGTTCTTGAAGAATAGGAAAGAAATACAGCTCTGGGATTGGTTCAGTTTAAGTATTATGAAGAGGGGCAGATAGTTGATACAGTGGATAGACCACTGTGCCCAGATTCAGGAGGACCTGAGTTCAAATATGGCTTCAGACAATCACTGGCAGTGTAATCCTGGGCAAGTCACTTAAACCTGTTTGCCTCAGTCTTCTCATCTGCAAAATGAGTTGGAGAAGGAAATAGCAAACACTCCAGTATCTTTGCCAAGAAAAGAGTCCGGGCTTGGAATCAAGAAGACTCGTCTTCATGGGCTCAAATCCAGCCTCAGACACTTACTAGCTGTGTGATCCTGGGCAAGTTACTTAACCCTGCTTGCCTCAGTTTCCTCATCTCTAAAATGAGCCAGAAAAGGAAGTGGCAAACCACTCTAGTAGCTTAGAAAATGGAGTCACAAAGAGTTGGATGTGACTGAAATGACTCAACACTATAAAGGAACTCAACATATTTTTATTAAAATAATTTACTAAATGTATTATTATATGAATTATTATTAATTTAAAATTATTTATTATTTACTAACCATCTGCTGTGTGCAAGGCACTGTGTTAGGTATTGGAGATATAACAAAAAAAAATCATATGGTTCCTGTTCTCAAGGACAGGCTGTAGAAGAACATCCTATACCTTTACAAGTAAGTCAATAAAAAGTAATACAAAGTCATTTCAAGAGAAAACAGTCTTAGCAGCTAGACTGTGGGGGGAGAAATCAGGAAAGGCTAAATGAAACCTTCATGACCCCCGAGCTATGCTTCAAAGGAAGCTAGAGATTCTGCAAGGAGGAGGTGAGGATGGAGTGCATTCCAGGCATGGGGGAATCATTTATGCTAGAATGTATAGGTGAGAGATGGGATGCTGTGTATACTATAGGAATTAGCAAGCAGAGATGATATGAGATGACTTCCATGGGCCCCTTCAAACTCAAGGATTGGGAAGGTTGTGTGGTACAGGAAGAACTGTGGATTGAGATTCTTCAGGAGATAGGATTCTGGCTATGTGACCTTTGGTATATAACATCATCTCTCTGGTGCTTAGTTCCTTCAGGTGCACAATGGAGGGAGAGGCCTGGGTGACTGTGAAGGTCCCTTCCCACTCATATTCAGTGACTTTCAACATCTACAGAGCACAACAAGAGGCTGCAAGGCTTCAGAGTGGGTGACCTGGTATCATTGCTCTATTAGAATCCTACAGTGGAAGGGGCCTTAATCAGTCAATGAATATTTATTAAGCACCTACTTAGTGTGCCAGGCCCTGTGCTAAGTGCTGGGAATAGAAAGAAGGGCAAAATACAGTCCCTGCCCTCAAGGAGCTCTCAGTCTAATGGAGGAAGACAACATATAAGGAGAAGCTCATGCGGGAGGGAGTGGTACCCAGCTTAAGGGCATGATGGAGTCCTGCAGCAGGTTGGGAAATGACAGAAATGGCTGCCCTGGGAAATTGTTTAGTCCAGTACCTGTATTTTACAGAGAAACCTGGGGCCCAAAATGATTTACCTGAAGTCATACACTTAGTCTGTCATACACCTCAGGGTGAGGACTGGAACTCGGGTCTCCATATCCCCAGATCAGGGTTCTTTTTATTATACCATAACTGCCTTTTGGTATTAGACTGCCTAGGAAAAAAAGGATGGGGAGATCCCAGGGGAACAGATTAGTATTTGATCTTTGTTGTTTCAGTTTCAGTCGTGTCTGACTCTTTGTGACTCCACTTGGGGTTTTCTTGGCAAAGATACTGGAGTGATTTGCCATTTCCTCCTCCAGCTCATTTTACAGATGAGCAACTGAGGGAAATAGGATGAAGGGACTTGCTCAGGGTCACACAGCTAGTGAGTGTCTGAGGCCAGATTTGAACTCAGGAAGATGAATCTTTTTGACTTTAGAAGGTCCAGCACTGTGCCGCCTAGCTGCCCCTTAATCTACTCAATCTACTTTAATCTAGGGGACACCAAACATCCGAATGAAATTGAAAATTGCCTTCAGTGTGTTGGATGCCTGTCCAGATAACTACCAATTACCTAGAAGTGGTAACTTCAATTATCTAGCTCATTTGATTACAGTCAACGGCCTCTAAGATCTCTTCCAGATCTAAAATTTAATGAGTCCGTGTGGGTAATTTGGGCCTGGAGGGGGACATAGAAGTATCTAATCACTAGTTCCCTGTGGGCAGAATCGGCTCTTTTGGAGTTGCTGCCTCTGACTGGAGCCCATGGTTGATATTTCTGTGTATTCAGATCTCTCTTCAGTGGGAGAGGTCCCATTCCAGGCAGGTTTGGGCTACCCCAAAGGAGAAGGCTGGATATAGAGGTATGGGAAAGGTTCTGAGCTCTCAGGGCCCCGGCCTCCAACAGTTACTAATTCATTCATATTTAGCTGCAAAAGCCAGCTTTTCAAGGGGAGGAGGGTGTTGAGGAGGTTCTTAAAGGAGAATTGAAGTGTGATAGGCCCATTTAGAGTCCATCCCAAGTTGTGGAGAGGCCAGAGGCAGCCAGACAAGTGTGGGAGAGGAAACAAAGAAAGTATTTAGTGGCAGGCCTGGGCAGGGAGAAGGGAATTGAACAGGGAGTAGGAGGAAATCAGCAGGAAGGTGTAGGTAGGGGTGGAGCTGGGGGAGCAGAAGGTGAGATTTAGAGGCCCAGTCTGACATCAGGGGGATTCAGCCTAGCCTCCAAGAAAAAGGGGAGAGGGGAAGGTGGAAGGGAACAGAGAAACAAGAATCATTGGGTGGGGCGGGGTGGGGCGAGCAGAATCTTAGAATCATAGACTCAGAATTAAAAGACACCTCAGGGAGTTGGACAGAATTTAGTTTCAGGAATGGAGAGAAAGAAGTATGTTTTAGGAGCAACAGAAACGGGATCCAGAAGGGAAGTGTCACGGTTAGAAAGGGTAAAATTCATTTAAGCCAGATACTTTACTTTTCTGGAGACTAAATCAAATAACAGGTCTGGAGAAGTAGATCAGTTCTAATGTCTCTCTATATAGTTCTATAGTTCTAAAATCATACAGTTCCAAAGATAATAAAGGGAGGCAGAGAGAATAAGGAACCAAAGATTATAGGACGCTAGGAAAAACAGATGGCAGAGTAATGGTCAATTCCTAGAGGGCCTGTAGATTTTGTGCATCTCAAGGAGGCAACAGGTTGGAGACTGAATAATAACATCTTCTAGGACTGGTGGGTGGAGGTCTTGGGAATGAGAGATGTCTCATATGAGGTGGAAATGGAAAGATCAGCAGCCTAGATTAGAGCAAAGGGCTAGGCCAGTAGAGGAGAAAGGGTCCTACAAGACATGGAGAAGGCTGGAGTCCAAGGGGGAGAGAGCTGAAAGCTGAGGGAGATGATGAAAGGGCCCTATAAATGTCTTAGGGAAAGGAGAGATGGGGAGTGAAAGGAGAGGCAGGAAGAGGGGGAGAAGGAGAAGACTCTTGCTAGGGTGAAGATTGAGAGAACCTTCATTTTGAGGAGACAAGAGGACCTGAAAAGTGATGTGAAAGGGAGCTTTCAATTCACCTTTCCTCAGAGAAGAAGGGATATTAATATGGGCCTCTAGAGGAGGAGGAGGAAGAGGAGAAGGACAAAGAGAAAGAAAAGAAGATGAGAAATGATTTGTAAATGTGGGAGGGCAGGGTTCAGAAGTGGAGACAAGCCTCTAGGCAGAGCAATCAATCAGGGAGAAGAGAAGGAGCTGTCAGAGGAGGAGAAAGGAGGCCTCCTGATTCCTCCAGGGCACTGGATGAGTGTGTGTGAGGGATCTTTTCCTTCCAATGATGGTCATTCAAGATCAGAATAGGGTGGGAGAGACACAGAGGGTCTTGAAACAAGATCATGCAGCCAACTGTGGCCTCACACTATTTAATGGGGGACAGTCTTTGGAGGGAATGTCTTGCTATAATATCTTACCTCTCCACCATGTCCCCTTTGGGATGAGGAGATGACACAGGGGAAAGTGGGGTTTGGGTTTGGGTGACAACAATGGAAGGAAGCAGCTCCTAGATCACACCGTCCATCCTTATGCTGACTTGGTTGGGACCAAAGAGAGATGGGTGGAAGTCATAAAACATGGTGAAGTCTCAGAGAGATTGTCTGTCCTTTGTAAATGTTGAGTGATGCTCACCTATCTCCTCGTGATGGGTTCTCCAGAGAGAAGTGATTAGCTGTTTCTCCAAAATGGAGTGTGGGGTTTCCCTCGGGATTGAGAGTAAAAGGGGCAGACAGGATGTGTTAGAGTGAAATGTTACTTTCTTCAGAGGCATCATGGTGTAATAGATAAGGTACAAGACTTGGAACCGGGAAGGCCTGGATTCAAATCCCACTACACGGTATCTGTGTGACCCTGGGCAGGTCATTAACCTCTCTGTGCCTCAGTTTCCTTTTCTGTAAAATGAGGGGGTTGGACTGACTGGCTTCTAAGGTCTCTTCCAGCTCCAAAGAGATTGTGATGTCTCTTCAGGGGCAATGGAAAGAGCATTAGAGTTGGAGTCCTGCCTGGCTTTGATGTTCACAAACCTTATGACCATGGGCAAGTCACTGTAGTTGAGTCTCAGATTCCTCATCTATAAAATGAGAATAATTATATTACTTACCTCATGACGTTCTTCTGTGCAAAGTGCCATGTTGTGTAGCTAGGAATGATTCTTGCTGCCCCCATTATGGGTGGGGTCCCTATTATTTTGGCCCTTGTTATTTTACCCTCTGTGACTTCATAGAGAAAACAAATCCTGCTGCCTCTAGATTGGTTTAGGAAAGTCTCAGCTTGAGTGGGAAGGCCTTCAACTCCACCTGAAGCTCATGCTTAGTTCAGGGGTTCCCTAATGACAGGAGAATCACGAGAGATGTATATGTCCATCCTTCTTCCATATGAGGGTGGTAATGAAAAGGGAGTTTCTTTTAATTTATAAGATTAACCCAGGGTTAGCACCTACTTGGGTCTCCTGGTTCCCTAATAGCACTATCCAGGCTATACATAAGGTATTAGAGTTGGAAAGAACCTTAGAAGTAATTTGGTCACCTCCTCCTCACTTTATAGATGAAGAAAGAGGTCCAGTGACTTGTCTAGGGACACACAGCTGGTTAATTACAGAGCTGGGACTCTAACCCTGACATCTAGTCTAGAACTGTTTCTAATGTCTCCCAACCTCCAACCACCATCTCTACCTGCCCAATAGGTACTACTTTCATGACCAGATGGCTGGCCCATTTCTACACCAGGGGAGACACCCAGAGAGCTATTTTGGCTTCTTGGTCTTTAAAGGACGTTTTAGGACCTCTCTGTCTAACCAAAGAGAATGACAATCTCCATTACTTTCTCTGCTTTCCTGCCGTGTTGCTTCTTTCCTGGGTGTGGAAGAGTGATTAGGCTAAATTCCCTTATTGTCTTTCCCTTATACTGATATAATTATGTTTTAGCCAAATTATGTTTTAGGCCTTCTTCCTCTTTCCCATATGAACCATTCCTCCACCAGCCTCTGGCCCTTTGCCCAAACTGCCTCCACATTTAGGGAGCTCCCTTCCTCACCTCTGCTTCTCAAAATCCCAGAGCCCTTCAAGTACCAGCTCAGATGCCCCCTCAACAGTAAGCACTCCCTTCTGCACCTTTTCTCACTAATTTGTGGTTATTTTGTATATGTTTTATGTGTAGAGTAGTGTAAACCCCTTAAGGACAGAGACCATTTCCTGCCTACATCTGTGCCCCTTAGCATGGTGTCTGACACATTGAGAGGGCTTAGTGAAAGTCTGTGGAAACTTACTCTCTTATCTGGTAAGGTTGCTCAGGTTTTCCTTCCTCCTCTCAGTTCGCCTCTCCTAGGTGCCAAGGTCCTTAGGCACAACTTGGTAGGGTCTATGAGCTAGCCTTGGCTAGAGAGTCCAGGCAATTATTCACAAGCCCTTTCTTTCCTCACCACAATGTGGAGAGTTAGGTATTGCAAGTAGTCTTATACCCATTTTATAACTGGAAACTGAGGCTCAGTGATGTCTAGGGCAAAGACAATAACTTCTTTTTTTAATTTTAAAAATTTTTTTAAAAATTCATTTTTTTAAAGCTAATTCCTTCTGAGCTGGTCTTTTGATCCCATGCCTCCAGTTTCTAAGTTCAACAGGCTTCCACAACAGAAGCTGAGGAAAGGCTGGAGATAAGATAATCTTCTCCAGGATCTATAGCTTTCTGATTGGATAACCACTTTCCTCTTCCCCCCCGAGTTTTCCCAGCCCGCTGGGCTCCTTCTTGCCTGAGAAAGCCCAAAGGAGCTTCAGCCACAGTTAGGTCTCTTCTCTCTGATCTCTATCCATAATTGGCCTGTTGGCTTCCTCTCCTGTCATTTGTGGGTAGGAGTCCTGCTCCCAGGCTCAGTCTCTAATGGCTCTGTGCTGGCCAAAGGCCAACTAACTTTCCTAGTGGTTTTGGGCTTGCTTGACTCTCTGTTTCTATGGTCACCCTGGTAAAGGCGGGGATAGGGGAAGGAACCCTAGATATCCACGTTCAAATTCCATCTGTATCTTTGGAGATCTTGGGTGAGCCAGGGCTCCTCTAGGGGCTTTTTCTCTCAATTTACCCAGCTGAGACATTCACATCCACTCCCCACCTTCTTTGTTGGGTCAACACAACACTAAGTGCTTTGAGATTCCCAAGAAAGAGTCCTCATTAGAATACTAGACTTCGCTACTGATTGTGCTAAGCTGGGCTGCTTCCCTTGAAGTATGGCTGATGCCTGAGGGGTGAGCTAATGGAACTCGGATCTTCTGTCCCAGCGGGGCATGTAGACACAAGTGTGCCCAGGTGCACCATCTGGCTCTAGCGGATGCAATATCTCGGGAACAGAGTGGGGGTCTCCTTACACCTTAACCCGGGGTTCTAGTGGCCCACCCCTGCTCCCCTAGCCGGAGCACTAACGAGTTCCTCTCCTTTTCTCCCATCAGCCTTTCCCCCTCCTGGTTCCTCCAGTTCCCTTCTCCCTTCCTACGTGTATGGGAAAAAAAGTGCCGATCCCATCAAAACCCAGGTTCTGCTTGTTCAGGCAGAGTCCCTCATCCGCAGCAGCCGGTCTCAGCGCCTGCTTGCAACACTTACCTAACATCATTCCACAATTATATAGGAGACTGTTATTGCTGCTGGGACACTCCCTGGGCTGGGCTAGACTGGGCTGGGCCCCCCACCTCCTAAGCCCATCCTGACCTGACAAGGCAGGTGCTTTCCTCCTGGAAAACGGCCCAGGTCCTTTTAAAGGAGCAGAGACAACCTATTCAGCAAGGCCCCGGGAAGGCGGGGGAAGCGGGGGGACGGAGGGATGGGGGTGGGTGGGATTGGGGGACGGAGGTTGGGTGAAAGTGAAGCGGGGGCGGGGGTGGAGGAGGGAAAGCAGAGCCACATCGCTCCCTTTCTGAGTTTTCTTGTTCTTCTAATAAACAAACCTGGCTCGTATCTGAAGTAGCTGGATCTTTATAGAGGTTGCCTCCGGCTCTACCCCGGGGGAACAAACCCCTATTGTTCTTTAAATGGCTGAGATGCCGATAAGGCTAAAGAAAAGCAGGGTTTCTACTACTCAGTCAATTAGCATTTATTAATCACCAGTGCTAGGAATCCTGCTAATCCCCGAAGGTACAATAAAGGCACCCCCTAAAAGAAGTAGTTCCTGCTCTCAAGGATCTCGTGGTCTAACAGGGGAGACAAGATCATACAAAAACGTATGTTCCAACAAGATCCATCCAAGATCAATCGGGAGAGGTCTCCGAGGGAAGGCACTAAGATCAAGGAGGACTGGGAAAGGCTCTTACCGAAGGCAGGACTGAGCTGAGACCAAAACAACCCAAAGCCTACATTTACATAACTCTTTATTGGCTGAGTTAAGCGCTGTGCTTAAAGTTTAGGGAGTGCAGGAATGAGTATCCTATTTTTCAGATGAAACAGGTTCAGACCCAAGAAGAGACATACCCAAGATTTATAGGATTACAGAATTTAGAGCAGGGAGGGACCTTAGAGATTCATCTGGCCCAGCTCTCCTACTTGACAGATGAGCAAATGGAGCTTTCTATAGTATCATAGAAATAGAGGTGGAAGGACGGAAGAATTCACACAATATAACCATAGGATCCTAGACCTGAAGGAGCCAGACTTAGAGTGTAGGGAATCACCAGATCCTGGATTTGGAGCTGGAAGGGACCTTCACCTCCCCCACCTTCCCCCATTTTATAGAAGAGGAACTGAAGTCTAGGGAAGTTAAAGCATTTAAGTTTGCACCAGTATTAAATAGCAGAGCTAAGACTTGAACTCATCCAGCACTCTTTCCTCTGTACTGTACTGACCTCAGACACTTACTAGCTGTGTGACCTTGGGCAAGTCACTTGACCCTGTTTGCCTCAGTTTCCTCATCTGTCAAATGGAGAGTTGGAGAAGGAAATGGCAAACCACTCCAGTATCTTTGCCAAGAAATCCCAAATGGAGTCATGAAAAATTGGACATGATTGAACAACAATGTAATGGAAGGAGCACTGGTTTTGGAATCAGAGGACCAGGCTTCAAATCCGGCCTCTGATAAGATCTTTATGACTGGTCAAGTCACTTAACTTTCTGGCCTCAGTTTCATCAAATGTAACATGAAAGGACGACACTTGGCAGTCTCTGCGGCCTCTTCCCAATCTAGACCTTCGCCCATGTAGATTGAGTCACATTGTGGATTTGGAACCGAGGTAAAGCTGCAGGCATACATTCCCTCCATTTTCCATGTCTCATAGGATGTCACTGGACTCTTGTTTTCCCAGCAGTCCCCCTTTGTTCCTGGCTCTTCTTATTTATTTCCAGGTGCAGAATGTTCTGCTGTTAGAAGCCTACCACATTCCCATATCTCTGCCCACTTCTCTGGAGTGACAGCCAATCACAGGTGTCCTCCCCAGCACCCTCCAGGGTAACAGTGTCTCTATAGATACCATACATACACAAAACAACAACACTTCAACTAACCCCTCCCTGCCTTAGCAGCCAATTTCATGAGTTTTTAATATGCCTAAATGATCTGTGACTTCCTCAATAAAGGGAATCCCTTCTGTGGGAACTCCCTCCACCAACCAGTTCATGACTGAGTTCACAAGTACTAGGCCACTGCCAGAGGCAGATAGAGGTTAAGTGACTTGCTCAGGGTCACATAGCTGGTTAGTGTCAGAACCAGGATTTGAGACCAGGTCTTCCTGGTGGCAAACCTAACACTCTACCTCTTCATGAGTTACTTCATGAGGCTAAAACACTTATCACCATAGTACAGTGGGAAGGGTGCTCATTTAGGTGGCAGATGATCTGGATTTCAATCTTGGCACTGTTACCTATAACCTTTTTGATCTTTCATGAGATTCTGAGACTCAGTTTCCCCACCAGGAAAATGAAGCTTAGATCAGTGGTGTTGAACTCAACTAGAAATAGGGCTATTAAATAGATCCCTACTGACTGTATATTGACTTAGAATACCACATATTAACATTTTCTATGTTCTATTATATCTTTATTTATTCTGTTAAATATTTCCCAATTGCATTTTAATCTGGTTCAGCTGGACTATGGAGTGTAGAAGCCAGTTATTTTGATACCTTTGGTTTAGATGACCTCCAAAGTCACATATATTTCCACAGCCATGATCCTCTGATCTGATGGCCAGTCTTTAGCTGATGAGATCTCCAAATCTGACCAGGTTGGTTCTAGTAGGAGCCCTTCTGGATTATTAGGACTTGGTGGACCTTGGGCTGCGTTGATATAGACAACAGACTCCAGGATCCTATCTCTGCCATGTGATAATGGAGCATTCAAAATAATACTTCCATGGAGGACATGACAGTAAACTGCATGATAAAAAAGGAGGGTTATCACCTCTAAACTATACAAATAAACTCCCCTTCCCTTCTGAGCTTAAGTGAAGATGGAGGTCTGCTCTTTTATGCACCTAGGCCTGAGATGTGGACTACCTGCCTCCTTTCTTCCACCTTCCATCCAAATGTAGCATACTTTCAGAGGGTAAATTAATTCCTCAAATAATCAGGCGTTTTATTAATTTCTCTTCTGCTCTTTTTTCCCTCTCCCTTCCCTTTTTCCTACTCTACAGACAGAGCTGTCTTTGCAAAAGGAGCAATTGCAACTGAAGATCATTGAGATTGAAGATGAAGCTGAGAAATGGCAGAAAGAGCGAGACCGGATTAAGGTGATGAGGCTTCCTCTTTCATTCCTTTGCTCCACCCCAGGTCTGGGGATTTCCCTAGGCTCCCTTTGGAGCAGGGAGAGTAAGGAACACCGTAGGTAGCTGCTCCACTTAGAAATATCAGTTCTTCTTGGTTTCCTTATCTAGCTCCTTGTCAGTGCTTCCCAGGTCCCTCCCCCAGTGTATTCCTTCAGGGTGCACCATCTATGGTAATCTTTAGCATAAAAGTAGGTTCTTGGCTACCGCCTGAATCTTGACTAAGCCTTATAAGCAAGATTCCACAGCTGATCAACCCATGAATATGGTGCTAGTCTTCCCCAATGAATGCTGCCCAGCTACCAAGAACCTGTGGCTCTAGTTAGCAGGCCATTGAGGGTGTGCACGTTGGGGGTGGGGAAGGAGTAGAGAACAGAATAGTATTGGAGCCTCCTTTCCTTGAGCTCACACAAACTAATGGTGGAGTTCTGAAAGGTATTGGGGAGCCAGTCCAAGGTGTTGGATAAGGCAATCTATAAAATAGGGTTATAGGGTTGTAGACTGCAAATGAGATTGGCAATCTCTGCCCATCATGTGAGTCTTGGCAAGAGCAGTTGCACCACTTGGGGACAATGAAAACACCCTGGTCCCAACTTCTAGGGACTTAGTGATGGGATGCCCTGGCGATTCGTTTTAACTGAAGCCTTCTTTTGTCTTGCTCTCTCCTTATTCCCCTGCTCCAGAGCTTTACCACCAATGAAAAAGCCATCCTGGAACAGAACTTCCGTGACCTAGTTCGGGACCTTGAAAAACAGAGAGATGAAGTTAGGGCAGCCCTAGAGCAGAGGGAGCAAGATGCTGTGGACCAGGTGAAGGTGATTGTGGATGCGCTGGATGAGAGGGCCAAAGTGCTACAAGAGGATAAGCAGACCAGAGAGCAGCTGCACAGTATCAGTGACTCAGTGCTGTTTCTTCAGGTAATCTGTCTATCCATCCATCTGTCCACCTATCCATCCATCCTTTCATCCATCCATTCACCCATCCATCCATCCACCCATCCATCCATCCATCCATCCATCCATCCATCCATCTGTCCATCCGTCCATCCGTCAATGTCCATCCATCCATCCCTCTCTATCTATACATAGTTGTTGGTTCCTCCTATGTGTTTTGCATTGAGCTGTGCACTGTTGGGGATACAGAAGATGTTGAAAGGAGTTTATAATCTATTTAAGGATATAAGCCTTACACATGGGAAATAATTAGAGAACAATTTAAGAAACTATGTAATTAAATTATAAACTAGGTGTTTTAGGAAAATATGTACACTAAGGGTTTAGAGAGGGGAATGTGACCCCAAATGTCTAGAGGCTGAGAAGACAGGGTGATGCTTCCCATTTTATAAATGGGAAAACTATAAACAGAAGTCCATAGACTCTTCATGGTCATCCGGCTCATCAGTGGCAGGACAAGACCTAGAGGCAGGACTGGGGCAGGACTCCCAGCCCTGCAGCTCTTCTCATTAGACCAGGAGGAGGCCTGTGTGCTGCAGTGGGGAGAGTGATGGATTTGGAGTCAGGGTGCCAGGGTTTGATTCCCAGTTCTATATCTTAATCCTTAGGGCAAGTCATTAACTTCACTGGGCAGCTAAATGGCACAAGTTGTTGTTGTTGTTCAGTTGTGTCTGACTCTTCATGATCCCATTTGGGGTTTTCTTGACAAGGATACTGGTGTCATTTGCCATTTCTGTCTCTAACTCATTTTATAGATGAGGAAACTGAGGCAGACAGGGTTAAGTGACTTGCCCAGGGTCACACAGCCAGGAAGTATCTGAAGCTGGATTTGAACTTATGATGATGAGTCTTCCTGACTCTAGACCTGGCTCTCTATCTACTGTCAAAAATGACACAAGAGTTGAGTTCAAATCTGGCCTTAGATATTGACTAGCTGTATGACCCTGGGCAAGTCACTTAACCTCTGTATGCTTTCATTTCTTCAACTATAAAATGGAGATAATAGCACCAACCTCTTGGAATTGTTGTAAGGATCAAATAATATTTATAAGGAGCTTACATAGTTTCTGGTACATGGCAGGTGCTTGTTTCCTACTGGGTCTCATTTTTTTTCACCTGTAAAATGAGGTTATTGAACTAAATGGTTTTTAAGGTCTCAACTCTAGGTCTATGATCCTGTAACCTTTGTTTCCTTGGGTAAGTCTCTTTACCTCCCTGGGCCTCAGTTTCCTCATCTATGAAGTGATGATGTTAGCCTCAATGATCTCTAAGAACTCTTCTAGCTCTAAAATCTCTGATTCTATTATCTTATCCTTTGAGATGATGTAAAGATCAAAGTATCTCAGATCCCAAAGGGCAAGACAACTTACTGGCTTCTGTTCCTCCTTATTGGCAGGAATTTGGGGCACTAATGAGCAATTACTCACTTCCCCCACCTCTGCCTACGTACCATGTCTTGTTGGAAGGAGAAGGCCTGGGTCAGTCTCTAGGTAACTTCAAGGATGATCTACTCAATGTGTGCATGAGACACGTGGAGAAGATGTGCAAAGCAGACCTGAGTCGAAACTTCATTGAGAGAAATCATATGGAGAATGGTAGGTTGCATACTGGTAAGATGGCTCCAGAATTCCTTGGTTCTCCCAGTAGAGACCGGTCCTCCTCTCTGATTCAGAAATAAGTAGATAGAAAGTTAGATAACCTCCTCCTTCTATATTCATGACTATGCCCTTCCATCTTCTGGCTGATTTGGACTCCAGCTAGATTGGTTCAATGTATAGAACAGAATAGAATAGGATAGAATGGGATAGAATGGAATGGGATACTATGTCCATTCAATGGATAGATGGATAGACATACATAGACAGACAGACTGCTAGATATTAGGTAGAGTTAGAAATATAAAGACAGACGTGGATAGATAGATGATAGAGGGATAGATAGATATGTAGAGACAGGTAGAAAGATAGACTGCTAGATGAATAAATGAATGGATGGAGGGATACATAGATATTAGGTAGAGTTAGAAAGATAAAGACAGATGTAGGTGGATTGATAGATCAATAGATAGTAGATTTATAGATATATATGAAGAGAGACAGCTATGGTGTAGTAGGTTAAAGAACCTAGGACCTGGGTTCAGGTCCTGCCTCTGCCATGTACTGGGTGAGTCATTTATTATTTCAGTGCTCTAGGCAGCTCTTAAAGTCTGTAAGGTGGGAAAATGCTGCCTACCTGAATTAGTAGAGGGAGTTTCCTCACCTGGGTAGCTCCCTATACTAATGGAATCATAGGTCCATATCCATAGCTTAAAACTTTTGGAACACATCCTCATACATATATGAACATGCACATCTACATATTGATATGTATATATATATATATGTATATTAACTTAAAAAAGATAAAGATACCATAAGAGACTACACCTCCATAGAGAGAAGTATCTGGAGAAGTATCAACAATAAGTTGTCTGTGCCCTTGGAGGTCAGAGATACTTTGATCTTTCCATCATTCAAAGGGTAAGATAATAGAATCAGAGATTTTGGAGCTAGAAGAGTTGAACCTAACTTCACCACTTCACAGATGAAGAAACTGAGGCCCAGAAAGGTAAAGAGACTTACCCAAGGATACAAAGGTTATAGGATCACAGACCTAGAGTTGATATCTTAAAAACCATTTAGAGGGGTGGCTAGATGGTGCAGTGAATAGAGCACCAGCCCTAGAGTCAGGAGGACCTGAGTTCAAATCTGGCCTCAGACACTTAACTAGCTGTGTGACTTTGGGCAAGTCACTTAACCCCAACTGCACCTCCAAAAAGCAAAAAAAAACCCCAACAAACCATTTAGTTCAACCACCTCATTTTACAGATAAAAAAACTGAGACCCAGTAGAAAACAAGCACTTGCCACGTGCCAGAAACTGTGCTAAACTGCCTATAAATATTATTCTGTTTGGTCCTTACCTAGACAGACAGGATCATGGAACCAATGAACATGAGCTTGGACAGATTTTTGAGAGAGCAGAAGACTGAAGGGTGTGGCATGCTGTGGTCCATGGGGTCACAAAGAGTCAGACATGACCGAGTGAATGATTGAACAACAACATCTAGGCCACAGGGTTAGTGGATATGAGCCTTGAGGAGAGTTTTCTGCCAGGTCATCCAGGCAGCACAGAGTTAAGCCAAGGGAATGTAGATGGCAGATTTCGGCAGCATCCAGTGGCCATAGGGATGCTGCCACTCCCATGGAGCCGGCCATATTGCCTTTGGTGATCTGTGTGGCTGCAGCCTCAGCAGCCATAGTAATACATATCACTTGCTCCTCACAATCCTATGAAGAAGTTATTATTGTCTTCAATTAGCAGATGAAGAAAACGGGCCCCAGGGAAGTTAAGGAACTTGTCTGTGATCACATGGCTAGTAAAGATTAGAGGTGGGATGCAGATCTGGGTGTCTCCTGGCTCTATGTATAATGCTCATCCCAGGACACTGTGCTACCACAACATGATGACTTATTGGACAGCACAAATGGAAATGAGTTTGGCACAGCTACTGTCCTTGGCCATGGAGGAAAGAGCTGAGGAGGGCAGGTCAAGTCTATCTCAACAACAACAAAATTTCCGTAGAATTAGATCTGAGTCATTCCCATCCCCAGATGAAGTCACCTGGACCATGTCTCAGCAAGCCCTGTTCCCATAACTTGAAAAATGGCTCCAATAGAGGAAATGTTTTGTTTTTTGGTCTGTAATAATCTAGTCTCCTTAGGCTTAAAGCCTTTGTGTTTTCCTCTGGTCTTCATGTCTGACTTCCCTACTCTAAACCCTAAGGTCACGCCTCTAACAGGGGTTTAATTGGATGGATGCTCTTGGCAGAGTTATAAATAGGAATTTTGGTACCTGAGAAAAAGGCAGGCGAGGCAAAATGGAGCTTACACGTAGTGCAGGAAAGTCTTGGGGTATTGTCTTGACTTGTGTGCACTTACATCATCGATCTTAAGTGCCCCCCATGAAAAGCATAGCACAGATTTCCAAAAGTGAGGGCAGTGCAACACAGACCAGTGCAACACAGCAGTGCACATAGTATTGCTAGGAAAGTGTTCCCCTTGAGAGCCTGCTATGTTTGTGGTTAGTGACATCCAATTGTTGGCCCTCCCAGTCATCAGGAAGAGGTAGGAGCTAGGGAGGAGAAAGAGGTGGGAATTGGGGAAGTGATATTATGAGAAGTCAGCCTCATGGCAAAATATTTGTGTCAGCAACAAGGTCCCTGGACAGGGGAACAGGGATAGCTACACATGGTCAGGCAGTACTATGTATGGCCAGCATAGGATCATAGTGGATAGGGACATTGCACTTACAAGACATATATTTTCTCATATCACTGCCCTGTGGCAAAGTCCTGGTTTCCCTATCTTAGTTGTGGTTCTGGTTATTGAGATGAGCCTGGTATTTTTTTCTCTGTGCATCCCAGGAAGGAA
The DNA here is from genome assembly GCA_011680675.1 of Gymnobelideus leadbeateri. NCBI lineage: Eukaryota > Metazoa > Chordata > Mammalia > Diprotodontia > Petauridae > Gymnobelideus > Gymnobelideus leadbeateri. The sequence goes on from WOXC01010473.1 coordinate 55,769, forward strand.
ATGGTTGACCTCTGTTGTCTGCCAACAAGGTGGAGGACCTGATGTCTATGTGGAGTAGGTATGAGGGTAAGATAAGGTAAGGGGGTAATGAAATGTAGAAGGTTCAAGGTTGAGGACTGAGATAACTTGTCAGGGAAAGAATTACCATGAAACGAGTCCTCTAAAATACTGAGGAACCCATTAACGTGTGACTCATTTCTCAGGCACAGACTATGGAGGTGGCAGTAGGGCTTTATGTTCCCATAGCCGGTTTGCAAACGTCAGCTTAGATCTGGGTTTGCCCTGTGAGATTTGGGTCTAGCTTGCTCCTTCGTAGAGGCAGGTGGGGCCTGGAGGACTCAAGTGAAAATCCAGGGACCCAATCCCACGCTGGCCCATTTTGTGGGTCAAGGTTGATGACTCTACCCAGAACAGGTGTGGTTCCCTCAAGCCTTCCAAAGGCAGGAAGCCTAGTGGGAGAAGGGGAATACTGTTGATGTCAATGCCTCAGCCTCAGGCTGGGGTGGCTCCCTTACTGGCATTGATTCCTTCTCATCTGTACTTCTCTGTCCAGATACAGGCTGGGGAGTTTGTAGGATCACAAACTTAGTTCTGGCATGGTGGGAGGCCTTCACTAGGAGGCTCTGAGTAAGTTAGCTATAGAAGTAAGTTGTTTCCATCTTTCTCCTGTTGCCAAGAGCCTTTGCTGCTCCATGGGAGGAGGAAGGGGAATTAGAGAACTGAAACTCACTGGCAGCTCGCTGACTGACCTAGGATAACACTGAGTCACAGTCTCCCCATGGCCTGGTGCAGGGGTCAAGGGGGGATCTGGAACAGGTTTCCCCTAAGAGATGGTATCAGGGATGAAATGGACAAAACCCCAAACTGTGCAATTTGACCTAAACGTTCTCTTTTTTTCCATTCTAAATACCCCCCCCCCATAACACATGAAAACAATTTTAACATTCTTTTCTTTTTAATTTTGACTCCCAAATTCTATCCCCTGCTCCTCCCTGAGATGGTAAGCAATTTGATATAGGCTATACATGTGCAATCCTATAAAACATTTCCATATTAGTCATTTTGTGGATGAAAATTCAAACAAAACCAAAAAAAGAAAGAAGAAAAATAGTATACTTCAGTCTGTATTTAGATGCCATCAGTTCTTTCTCTAGAGGGCAGGTAGCATTTTTCATCATGAGTCCTATGGGATTATGGTGGATCATTGCATTGTTGAGAATAGCTAACAGTTGGTCATTGTACAATACTGCTATTACTATGTATGATGTTCTCCTGGTTCTGCTCACTTCATTCTGTATCAGTTCATGGAAGTCTTTCCAGGTTTTTCTGAAATCAAATTGTTCATCATTTCTTATAGGAGTATTCCATCATGATCATATGCCATAACTTGTTCAGCCATTCCCCAGTTGATGGGTATCCTCTCAATTTCCAATTCTTAGCCACCTACAAAAAAGAGTTGCTATAAATATTTCTGTATAAAAATGACTTAAACTTTCTGAAGTAATTCTATTTGAGAACAGTTCCTTTCACCTAGCTTGGCCCATGAGTTTACTTTGGTGAGTCTTAATTACCCCTAGCCTCCAGGAGGAAGACAAATGGAAGGAGGAGACATTTAAGATGAAGGAAAAGACAGAAGAAAGGAATGGGGTGGAGAAAAGAAGCCAGGTGCCCAGCAGTCTAATTGGCATGGATTAGGAGACCCTTCATTGTCTGTAACTCTGGAAATCAAGTGTCTCATTTCTCTTCCAGTTCCTAGGACATTTGATGGCAGTTTAAATCTTTAAGGTCAAGGCCAGGATTTTTTTTTCACTTTTTGGAATGTCATGTACTCCTCTGGCCATCTAGAGAAGTCATTCTTGGAATAATGTTGTTAAATGCATGGAATAAAATACATAGGAGTGCAAAAGAAACCAGTTATATTGAAATAAAGATCTATTTTTTCTCTAAGTTCATTGATACCTTTAAAACTATCCATAGACTCTTTGTGGGGGGGGGGTTTCAGGGGTCCCAGATTAAGAACTTCTGCTGTAGGTCATGTAGGTCAACATTCAGTTGTTATTCAGTCATTTTCCAGTCATGTCTGATTCTTTGTGACCCTTTTTTTTGGAGATTTCTTGGCTAAGAAACTGGAATAGTCTGCCATTCCTCCTTCAGCTCATTTTGCAGATGAGGAAACTGAGGCAGAGCTACATGACTTGCTCAGGGTCCCATAGCTGGTAAGTGACTAAGGCCAGATTTAAACTCATGAAGATGAGTCTTCCTGACTTCAGGCCCAGCACTCTAAGGGTAAGACTCAGGGATTTAGTTTTTTAGGACCCTGAATCATAATAATAGCTCACATGTACAAGAGAGACAACTAAACAGTGTAGTGGATAGAGTCATTAGACTTGGAGTTAGGAAGATCTGAGTACAAATCTTCCTTCAGTCTATGTTAGTTGTATGACTGTGGGCAAGTCACTTAATGTTAGCCTCAATTTCCTCATCTGTAAAATGAGGTAATAGCAGCACCTACTTCATAGAGCAGTGCAGATTAAATGAAAAAATATTTTTAGAGAGCTTTGCAAACCTTAACATATGATATAAATGGTATAATAGGGCAGCTAGGTGGCACAATGTATATAGCACTGGGCCTGGAGTCAAGAAGACTCATCTTCATGAGTTCAAATCTGGCCTCAGACACTTACTAGCTGGGTGACTCTGGGCAAGTCACCTGTTTGCCTTACTTTTCTCATCTATAAAATGAGCTTAAGAAGGAAATGGGAAACTACTGCAGTATCTTTGTTAAGAAATCCCCAGTCTAAAACAACTGAAGAACAATTTTATTAATGAAAGAAGGGGACAGTGTGACATAGTAAGGAAGGACAGAAGGAAGGAAGGAAGGAAGGAACGAAACAAGCATTTATTAGGCTCCTGCTAATTGCCATTCACTGTACTTTATACACATATTTCATTTACTCCTCACAATAACACTCAGAGGTAGGTGTTATTATTAATTTTTATTTATTTATTTATTTGCTTTTTGGAGGGAGAAGATAGGGCAGTTGGGGTTAGGTGACTTGCCCAAGGTTACATGGCTAGTAAGTGTTAAATGTCTGAGGCCGAATTTGAACTCACGTCCTCCTGACTCCAGGGTCAGTGCTCTATTCTCTGAGCCACCCAGCCACCCCGGTGTTATTATTAATATCTCTGTAAAACCTCGTCTGTAAAATGAAGAGGTTGGGTAAGATGACTTCTAAGGTTATTTTCAACTCTAAAGCTATAATCCTAAGAATCTATTAGTTAATTTTGTACCAAGAAATTCATGGAATATTTGTAAGGTCTTGATCACATTAGGACGAGCCAAGAAAGCATGATGGAGAGAAAGGGAGGCTGACTACAGAGCTAGAAGGTCCACATTCAAGCCCTAGTTTCAACAGGAACTAGCTATGGGACCTTGGGCAAGTCACTTCTTTCTGAGGCTCAGTTTCCTCAGCTACAAAATGGTCATGATAATACTCGTACAGCCTATCTCCTAGGATTGTTGTAAGGAAAGTACCTTATAAATGTGAGCCTACTCCCCAAATGTGAGCTGTTATTTTTTCCATGGGGACCCACTTGTACCCCTGGAGATGCAGTCCGATGTGGCCATGTCATCCCTGGGTGATGAGGTTGTAATGTCTGTACTTCAAGGGTCTAGGAATTCATTGTGTGGGGCCCCCTCCACTAACACAGATTATGCCTCTTCTGTTCCTTCAATTATGCTGTGGCCAAAAATTGTGCTGATCCTGGTGATGATGCTCTCTGAGCTTAGCTGGGCCAGTTCTTTGGCATCAGGCATCAGCACCTTTCCAGTTGGATAGGACCTACTAAAGTTTGGGCTGTGCTAGCTGAGCCTAATGTTACCTCCAGACCCCAGGAGGAAAACTTTAGTGGTATTTATATGAAATTCCTTGAGATAGGGATCTTAGCTTTCTGAGGCTAATCCATCCCAAGACCAGGGTCCCACTCAGTGACCCTGCCTCAGTCCTCTGATGATTCAACCCTGTCTTTTTTTCCCCAGGGGACCATCGCTATATGAACAACTATGCATCTGACTGGGGCCAGTCAGATACCATGAAGAGATATTCCATGTACCTCTCACCCAAGGGTAAGCAACAGCTGCATTCGTTTACTCTGTGGGACTGTAAACCCACTGTGGCAAGTTCACAGCTCCTAGCCTTTAACTTTAAGGTTCTTCCTCCTTCTAGATGTTCTCTCATTCTACCAATCTCCATTCCTAAGATGGCTTCACATGACTCTATGCTCCAGACAGGTTTCCAGAGTGAAAGGACCTGGGCCTGGACTTGGGCCTTGGTAAAATAGGCTAACTTCCAACTGATCCTAGTTCTTCCTTAGAATTAATCTCCAGGACCTTGCCTTTTGTTCCAGGGATCTCCTTTTACTGTTTTCTAAATTCTCCTGACTATTTTGCAATTAGGCAATGAGCCCTTGACCTTGGTCTCTGAGCCCACTTGGTTCCCTGAGTTCTGTTAGCCAGGTTATCCTTAATTAACTTTCCTTCTTGTTCTTTCCCTTGCCACCATAGCTGGCTACACAATTCTGACATCTGTTTCCTCTTTAGTTCTATATCAACATATTTCAGGTCATTGTAATATGTTCCATAGGGATTTTTCACAAGGGAAAAGAAACCATAAAACCCCAGAAAGGTAAGGTAATTAGTACTGTGTATTTAAGAAAGCAACCAAGTCCCAGTATGGCTGTTCTTAAACTTTCTGAGGCTATTTATCTAATGCCCAGTTCTTCACACCTCCTTGCCCCATGACTCTCTCTAAGCCTCTAGCCTAATACCAGTTTCCACACCCTATTGACCAAAAAAGAGACCAGGGCTTTCCTGACCAGAATACTTTGAGTGAGGATTTTGAGGATTCTTCTGTTTGGATCAAGCTGATTTGTCCATTCTAAAAAGCCACAGTTACACTTGAAGCCCAATCAGAGAGCCTCCAGTTTCTATGGCCTACCCACACTGCTGCCCTATTGCTGACTTATCAACTTTTCCTTCTTCCCAACCACAGGAAAGTGTGCAAATAAACACAGACCTTGTTCTCCATCACCTCAAAAATCAGAATAAAAATCTACAAAAGACACTCCCCAAACCTTTCTGTACTCTCAGAGAATGTGATTTTGTAAAGTCATTCCCTCTCTTGTCTGGGAAAACCTTCTTCCTCCCTCTATGATGATTGTTGTGGTGGCTCACTTGTGTTCCATTACTTGGGGTTTTCTTGGCAGAGATACTGGAGTGGTTTGCCATTTGCTTCTTCAACTCATGTCACAGATGAGGAAACTGAAGCAAACAGGGTTAAATGACTTGACTAGGGTAACACAGCTAGAAGCATCTGAGGCCAGATTTGAACTCATGAAGATGAGTCTTCCTGACCCCAGGCCTGGCCCTCTATCCACTGCACCACCTAGCTGCCCACTCTTTGATGATGTATGGTGCCACATCAACAGATCTCAGCAAAATTCCCCCCACTTTACAGATGAGGAAACTGGGACCTAGACAGATGTGACCTTGTCACACAGCCAGTTAGTGGCAAAACTGGAACTAAAACTTAAGTTGCCCGACATCATGTCTGAAAAGAGTGCTATACTCAGTCAGGAGACTTGGATGGAAGCCCGGTTCTGCCCCTTACTTCCTATGTGGTCTCTGGGCCCCAACTTAGCTCATCTGTAGAATGGGTGAATTGGACACAATCCTTTCTCTTCCATTGTTGCTTCCTCTCCTAGAAGGCAGGAGTCAAATTTCCCTCTTTTTCTATATTTCCTCAGCTTTAAAACCCAGCATGGGACTCTGCACGCAGATAATAAGGCCAGATGTTCTCAGGACTGACTCCTGGTGCATTCTCCTTCCCTTTCACCTGTCTTCTACCTTCCCCTAATAGATGGGAATTTCCCTTGCTCAGGAGAGCATTTCCTCTCTGCTTGTGCTCCCTCCTCCCCAAAGCTGGCCCATCACCCACAACCCTGTGCCATTATCCCCTATGCCCCAAATGTCCCATCATACCACTGAGGGAACACTGCCCTCCTTCACACAGAGAATGCTGGGAAGCGAGCTAAGGTTCATTCACAAAAGAGAAGCCCAGTGAATGGGTATTTTCCTAATCGATGCCCACGGACATTTAGATCCAGCTGCCCCTCCTATAGTGTAAGCCCTACCTAGCTTGAAAAACAGCATCTGGGCTGTGTGAGGACTGTCTGGGGGTGGCAGCAGTGAGGGATGGGATGGGGCCTCACCTTCACATTCCTACGGCCTGCCAAGCCTGAGCTCACCTCCCGGCCAGTGATTGCACTGGCTTACTGTGCCCTGCAAGGGGAGGAGATGACATATAGTAACCTGGCCTGTGCCTCTACATGCTGCCTTCCTGGCATTCAGGTGTCCTGCCTGGATGGACCAGTTTCAGGCTCCACCAGTCTCTTCCTAGCCAGCTCTTCTGGGGCTCATCACTGTGTCCTCTGACACTGGTCCCTATGGACTTTCCAATTCCACTAGGAGGTGGTAGTTTCTGATTGTATCATCTCTAGCATTTTTCCTAGCCTGGAAAGGGGAGAAATTATGAGAAGTTATTACATTATAGTGGGGAAAATGCTAAACTTAGGTGACATGGGAACATAGAAATCACAGGATTCAGAAACAGAAGGATCTTAGTTTTCATTTTACCAACAGGGAAACTGAGACCCAGAGAAAGAACTGATTTACCCACAATTGCCCACATTGTTGGAATTTGAACTCTGGCCCTTAGACAACAAATTCAGTGTTCTTTCTGTTATAGTGCCCTGCTGTTTCTTCTGCTAATTAGTAGTATGACCTTAAGCAAGGGACTTGCTCTTTCTGACTACAGTTTCCTCATTTGTAAATGAGGGGGACAGATGAGGTGATCTTGAAGGCCCTTTCCCTCTCTGAATTCAATAATTCTATTCTATGGCCCTGTGACTCATTGGCCATTCTGAGAGGAATAACCATCAGGGCAGCTTAAAGAAGTCCCACAAGCAATTTGCTTGGCTAGAGAAATGATCCCATATTGGTAAGCAACCAGAAATGAGGGATGAATAAGAGTTTGGGGTCAGGAAGGTCTGAGTTCAAATCCAGCATAAGACACTTAATAGCTGTGTCATTTAACCTTTACTTGCCTTAGTTTCTTCATCAGCAAAATGGGGATAATAATGGCACCTACCTCCCAGGGTTGTTGTGAGGGTCAAATGAGATGATATTTTTAAAGCGCTTAGCACAGTGTCTGGAACATAGCAAGTACTATTACTATTATTACTGATGAAGAAGACTCCTCTGAGTTCAAATCCTCCCTCAGACACTTGCTTGTGATGCCAGCCAAGTCATTCCATCTTTCTTAGCCTTAGTGTTCTCATCTATAAAATAGGGATAATATGGGGGCAGCTAGGTGGTGCAGTGAGTAGGGTGTCGCCCCGGAGTCAGGAGGACCTGAGTTCGGATCCTCCAGCCTCAGACACTTAACACAAACAAAAGTAGCCGTGTGACCTGGGGCAAGTTACTTAACCCCAATTACCCTCCAAAACGCAAAAATAAATGAATAAATAAATAAACAAACAAACAAAATTAAAATAGGGATAATAACAGCCTCTATTTCATAGGGCTCTTGTGAGAATTGAATGAGATAAAATCTTTAGAGCACTTTGAAAATCTTAAAGCAGTATATAAATATTAGCGATGATTATTACATATCACATATAATAAGTATTTTGGGTATATAAGTTTCATTGTCACTCCTTTTGGAGGCAGCACAGCAAGATTGCAAGTGTCCTTGCATGGCCATTTTCCTCCTGGGACGCTGCTCTAGATCCTTTTAGCCTCTGGCATTTAACAGGGAATCCTTACTAGGACAGTCATGGCTCGGGTGTCCTCAGCAACCTAATTCACAGCATCATGGAACCATCTAGTCCAACCAATACTTGAAAAGGGGCCTCTTCTATGCCAGCCCAGATAAATGGTTATCCAGCTTCTGCTAAGACCTCCAGCAATGGGGAGCCTTCCCCATCCTGAGGCAGCTCACCTCACTGTGGGGCAGCTCAATAATTAGGAAGCTTGTCTTTATAGGAAGTGGAAATCTGTCTCCCCAGTACTCCCACTTGTCACTTCTAGCTCTGACCTCTAGGGTCAAGCAATATGAGCCAGATATTTGAATGGAGCTTTCGAGCCATGGCTCCCACCTGTCCCTCTTGTCTTGTATTCTTCAGAGCACATCTCTCCATATGCCCAGTTTCTTCTCCTCTCCTGCATCGTTGCCTCCTCTGTGTCCCATTTCCAATGCTTGGGACAAACTTATAAAACAGGGTAACCTTTTCTAGTTTCTCCTTTCTGTTCTCCATGGCACCTCACTCTTCTTTCCTTCCTTCCTTCCTTCCTTCCTTCCTTCCTTCCTTCCTTCCTTCCTTCCTTCCTTCCTTCCTTCCCCACAGAAGTTGATACTACCCCATGTCCCACCAATAGAAGGCCTTCCTTTTGGAGAGGTTGATGTTCACTCATAACCCTAAAGTGTGAGCTGGTCAAGCTTAAGCTGGCACCTGTACTGGAGGCATTTCATTCTAATATGAGACACCAGAAAATCCCAAATGTTTTTAGGACACCAGCACGGAGTCTTGGAGAGGGTGTTTGCTGCTCCTCTTCCTCTTCAGATCACACCCAAATGCACACTCTCCATCTCTCTCCTCAGGTGGGGCCAGGACATCTTATCAACCTTCTTCTCCAGGCCGCCTCACCAAAGAGATCAACCAGAAGAACTTCAACAATCTCTATGGAACCAAAGGTAAATGCCATCAGGACAGTTCATGGGCTAGAGCAGGAGGGAAAGCCAAGCCAGGAGAGGATGACATTGGTGGGATGGAGGTGGGGGGGTTGGTCAGGGTGGAGAGGGTGACCTCCTCCATGAGATGGGTATAGAGAGCTTCCAGCAGTGTGTGTGTGTGTGTGTGTGTGTGTGTGTGTGTGTGTGTGTGTGTGTGCCACAAGTAGTCATTTAGATATAAGGAGAGTTATGTGGCCCTGAGTCAAGGGTTCCTGAAATCCATCTGCTTTTTTATTCTCACCTAGGATGGAATAAGGGGAGATGGGAGATGAACTACCCCCAGAGGGCTGAGTCTAATATTGATTCACATTTCTATAATGTTTTATGGTTTACAAAGTGCTTTCCTCTCAAAAATCCTATGGAGTAGGTAGAATCCCCATTTTATAGTTGGAGAAACTGAGGTTTTGAGAAGTTGACATTTGTCTATGAGCAAATACCTCATGTCTCCTAACTCCAGGTCCTGGGGCAAACTACTACTATTCCCTGCTACTTCTGGAATCAAGAGCTTTCTGACACTAAGCATTAATATTTGGGTTGGGAAATCTCTGCCCCTGGTTTTGTGCTAAAAGTACTAGTCTTAGAATTGGAGGATCTGGCACTTGCCAAGAATCCACTTACTTAGAATCCTGCCACTTACCTGTTGTAAAAAAAAAACTGCTTAACCCTTCAGAGCATTAGTTTCCCTATTTACAAAGTGGGAAGAATGATACCTGTAGGCCCTACCTCACAGGGTTGCTGTGAAAACATACCTTGTAAGGCTTAAAGGAACCCTAGAAATGAGAATTATTACTTTAGGGCATCATCCTGCCCAAAGGCAGGGCGATGGCCCAGATGAATCTATAGCTCTAGGAATCTACAATTTTATCTCAGCTAGTCATGAATTATTTCATTGTTGTAGAATGTCCTTAGAGGAAAAAACCTAAAGCATCAGCCCCAGTCTGTGAGCTTTCTAGCTCCATATTCCCAAAGAGGGGTCCTTTAATATGGGGGGCAAAAATGGATGGCTTATGCCAGGGAAAATATGGAGGCATGAGGAGGAGAGATTGGAGGTTCCTTCTTGGTTAGGCTCACGTGCCAGTCAATGACCCACTCCTAGCTGGAAATCCTTTGGTCTTTCTGGTTCTTGGCTCCAGAAGAAGATCCTCTTGTAATTATGAGAGGGTATAAGTTCATTTGCACTCTTGGTAGCAGGTTGTTATGGAGACCTCTCCTTATGTTTCTAGGAAGTTTTGTTTTAGAGAAAAAAGATTGAAAGTAATTTCTACTGTGCTTGGAAATCCAGTTATCTTTCCTCTGCTGGCAGAGAGCAGATAAACTAAGCAGGAGGCTGATAGGAAGGGCTCAGCCATACTGGAACCTCCTTTGGCTGCAATAGAGGGAGAATGGGGTGCTACCCCACACATATGTCTTATCAACTCTCCATTATGTATGTTATGAATTATCTGTGGCAAAATGTTGGTACCTAATTGTTTTCCCCCCATGTCATCCAGTTCAGTCCACTCTGCCTTGTTCCTTCTGCCCATTCTGAACATGTTCAGGGAATGCAAATTCCTTTGACTATCAGACCAAACCAAAGAAAATTGAGGAGGTAGCACAAATTGCCCCTCAAATTCATGGTCCTGTGACCATGGTCTGCTTGCTGATTTTTCTACTTGCCTAGTATGGATAATTGAGAACGATTCCAATCTCTAATGCTCTTTATCTCCCGCTGTTCCGGGGCCAAATCCAGATGGGGTGGCTAGATTTCAATGCCCACTCTTCTTCCTTACCAGGTAACTACACTTCCAGAGTATGGGAATACTCATCCTCCATGCAGAGCTCCGATGATATGCCTGTTGTTCAAGGCAGCTCCTCCTTCTCCCTGAAAGGTAGAGTTCCTCTCTTCTTCTGACCCCTTTCCCAGTGACTACTCTCTTATTGTCCCTGTTCTTTTCAGCTATATTCTCTCAACAACTCCCCTATTGACCTCCAATATGTCTTTTTCCCATCTGTTTTCCCCACTTTGGCTAATTTATTACCATGCACTGTAAAAAAGTGCTGGGATTCTGAAGGCCTGAGTTCTAGCCCTAACTCTGTCACTGCTGTGTGACTTTGGGAGAATCTCTTGACCTCTCTTGAACCTCATTTGACTAATTTATAGAAACTAAAAGTTTAGACCATATATTACAACAGGCAAGTCATTCACCATCAAAGTAGTCTAGGAAATTCTCTAAAACTTGAAATTGTAGAGAAAATACTGACCTACATTGTAGAAGGAATTTCCTCACCTGGAAATCCATGGGTCACATTCCTCTGCTTCTCCCTTGGATATGACCCTATGACCCCTATTCTTTCACTCTTTTCCCTGCAAAGGAATCCCAATCTCTCTCTCTCTCTCTCTCTTCTCTGTCTCTCTCTCTGTCTCTCTCTCTCTCTGTCTCTCTCTCTCTGTATCTCTCTCTGTCTCTCTCTCTCTCTCTCTCTCTCTCTCTCTCTCTCTCTCTCTCTCACACACACACACACACACACACACACTTCGACTTGACCTCATACCCTTAAATTTCCTAATAAGGCATGAGGCGTCTAAGACCCTTGCCTTTGAATGCTTCTCTGGTCAAACTCAGGGTCTATCACCACCTAGAAACAAATCTCTAAACCCAAAGGGACCAGAAGCCTGCAAGAGGATGAGGAAGGAGGCTCACATCACCAAGGTGTTGATGAAGCTGCCCTGGTAGGTGCTGATGTAAACAAACCTTCCTTTCAGCTTCTGATGATCTAGCAGGGAAATAATCGCCAGATGTGGCAGGGGATAGGGGCTGGGAGACTATCAGAGCTAGTGCTTTGATCCTGGATGCTCTAACCTACACCTTGAGGCAGTTTCAGTCTCTTGAAAATGGGTTGAAGCTAGACCTACTGGCAGGGCCTAAGGATCTAGCATGGTACATGGAAGAAGGAGTGGTCAGTTTTTTTTGCTTTTTTGCTTTTTGGAGGGCAATTGGGGTTAATCCCAAGGTCACAGGGCTAATTTTTGTGTTGTGTCTGAGGTTGGATTTGAACTCAGGTCCTCTTGACTCCAGGGCCGGTGCTCTAGCCACCCCAAGTGGTCAGTTTTAAGGTTCCCTGGGAGTTACAGTGGGCCAGTTGTCTTCAGACAAGATAGAGTCTGTCAACCATCACTAGAGATGCTGACTAAATTATTTTTAAGTCAGCACATAGACTATTGCATGGCCTATTGAAAAAATACTGGATTTGGAGTTGGGAGATCTGGTTTTGATTCCCAGCTCTGCTCCTCATTGCTTATGTTACTGTAGGAATTAGGTTCACCACTCTAGGCCTCAGTTTTGTTACCTATAAGATGAGGACGTGAGGCTGGGTGGTCTCTAAAGTTCTTTCCAATTCTAAATCTTACGCTCCTTCAAGGGCAGAGGAAATAGACACTTTGTTGCTGTTTAGTTGATTAGTTGTGTCTGACTCTTGCTAGTCCATTTGGAGTTTTCTTGACAAAGATACTGAAGAGGTTTGCCATTTCTTTCTCCAGCTTATTTTACAGATAAGAAAATTGAGACAAACAGGGTTAAGTGACTTATCCAAGGTCACACAGCTAGTAAGTGTCTAAGACCAGGTTTGAACTCAGTTCTCCTCACACAAGGGCCAGCTGCACTGTGGATGAATCCTTACATGGGGTTAAGGATGGCCTTCCTACCTCCAAATATCTTTCCTTAGGCCCTTGGTGCCCCATTATGAGAAATGTTCCTTTGGATTAAGACATCTTCTCTGGACATTCCACATTGTTCTTTCCTTGACTGAATAGTAAACCTATCTCAGAAGGTAATTAATATCATACAGGTGCAATCTAATATCCTCTGTTAGTTTTGAAGGAGAAGAGCAATACCAACCAGGGGAGTCATCCCATACATGATAGAGGTTGGGATAGATAATTTTATCAGAGGACCTGGGAATAGACCATAGGAAAGCTAAATTAGGTTAACAAACTAATAATTGATGCATTGAATCATTCATATTCATTCATTCATTAAATTTTTCTTAAGTACCTTTTAGGTGCCAGCAACTATGTAGGATGCTATGCATTTTTCTAGACAGGAGAGCCTTGGAGCAGGGAATACCACCTGGAAATTCAGGCCCAGGATGGGAACTATAGTAGCAGCTCTAAGACACATAGTTAAGGTAGACAGTACTGAAAAAGAAAATTTAGGGGAATCACCAAAAACAAACTCTCTTTGTGTCCTCTCTTTCCCCATGCACCCCATACCCTGTCTCAGTCTTCCTTGGGCCTGTTTAGGCTTAGAGAGATCAGATGTCTTCATCCTGGCATTCAGGGTGAAAACTGGGGGTATACCGGCAAGTCTCAGAATCAGGGAGCTTATGTTGTGGAGGGGGCTCCAACGAGAGTCTAGAGGCCTCTGTGGGGTCACCTACACTGCACTTAATCCACTGAGCCTTTGGATGTAGTGGAAAGACTCTTAAACTGGAAATCAGAGAAGTTAGTTCAAATCCCAGCTTTGCTATCTAATACCTATGGGGCCTTGGACAAATCACTGAAACCAATCCGGGCCTCAGTTTCCTAACCTGTAAAATGGAGGAATTGCATTAGATGGCTTCTGAAGTCCCTTCCCCTCTGAAGTACCTTCCAGCTCTCAATCTGTGATCTTATGATATCTCCTCGTCATCTAGGCTTCATCCATTGGAAGCAGCATGCGGTTGCTAATGCCTCTCTCTCTCCCAGCAGGCAGTGGGAAAGTCCCTTATCAGTTCACCACCCTGAGACAGGCCTCAACAGAGTTTTCCAAACAGTTGGATGGTGGCTTGTTTAACACTGGTACCCAATCAATTTCCATTTGTTTCCCCTGCCCTTCTATTCCTGCCACCCTTTATTCCCTTGTGGGGAAGATGGAGTTTCCAGTGGGGCCTCTGCTTTCATTTCTGGGACATCCTGGCCCTCCCTCTCAGAAGAGTTCCCTGTCAGTGGTATGCATGGCACTTCTCCCAAATCCCCAAGTTCACACCTTTTCTTTGGGGCTCTGCTGGTCACACCCCACCATCCATCTCCATACGGCCATTATTCTGAAATGCAGTCTCTTTTCTCCTCCTCCTCTTCACCCTCATTAGTAACTCTTTCTTTCTGGGAATGTAGTATATAATTCCATATTCTCAATTCTCCCATCTTGTAAGGGTTTCTTTCCCTGGGAGCAGGATGACACATTGGTCCCCAACTCTCTATCTCCTCTTCTACCATCTCAACTGATCACTGCCCCTGTGGAATGGCCAGTACAGCACCTTTCCTCCCTCCACCCCAGGGCGTTCTGATGAAGGTCTCAGGGACCAGGGCTCTACATCGACATTTGGGGCTGGGAAGAAAACGTGGGCTGTCCCAGAGCAAGAGCTTTAGATGAGGTCTCAGGGACTCCTGGGCCACGCTGCTCCAGCTGTCAGCAGCCCCCCTGTTTATCTCTTTCTCTCCATGGTGTCTTGGTTACCAGTGGCAATTTTAACAACCGTTGTTTCCCATGGCATTAACAGCTGACCTGCCTAGTGCTACCGAGGTGGGTGGCTGATGAAGTGTGTGCTTTTAATTTTTATAAGCTGGATTTGAGCTCAAATGGGATAAGTGCTATGCAAATTGGTTGTGGGGGAGGAAGGAAGAAGAATGGGGAGATCTCATTTTTCTCATCTATAAACCCAAAGGGCCATGCTAGATGAACTTCAGTTCTAACATCCTACGGTCCTTTGAGAGGTTGTCCTATCAGTAATTTTCCATAGCCCAGTCCAGAAGTTCTGCCTCTTCTCCCCTCCTAGATCAAGTCCTGATGGCACTCATGTGACCTCTGGGGCCTTGGGTTAGTTCTGTCACTGCAGGCTGCTTGACCTGTGGGCCTCAGCTCCTTTCTTTGTAAAACAGCAAGAATCAGTGGTGCCCCAGGATTGAGATAATGGGCACGGGGATTGGTGAGAAATAGAAAGTGGTTTTTAACATCTAGCCTCACTGGGTGGCATCGAGGGTGGCAAGGCGATGCTCTTCATTCTTCCCTTGATCTAGCTACAGGTTTATGGGAAATCAATAATAGATCATTTCAGTGTTTGAGTTTATGGCGATTTCAGTAGGTCATTTTTGCCTGGGGTTAGGTCCTTTTCCTTTCTCTGGATGTGAGTCCATTCTTCAGGGACCCCATTATAGCTTCATTGAGTCTTAATCATACAGTGGCCTTATTCCAAATGAGGACATTACTTCCTAGGCTGGGGACATTCTGCACCCAAACTCCACTGGGTCTCTGGTCTCATTCTTTTCTGTCTCCCATAATGGCTTTCCTTGTTTCTGCTTCTTGATATCTGTTTCTCTACTCTCTTCCTTGAGGGTATTTCTGAGACCTGGACTCTGGCTCATTCACTGTCCCATCAGAGGTGGTTGCATTTTTGGTGATGGGCTAGACACAGTGCCTGGGTCTCCTTGAGAAAGGCAATTGGACTGCTATCTAGCCCTGGCTTGAAGGAGTAACCAGTCTTCTCCCAGTCTAAACCATGTGTCTTATCTATTTCCTAGGTTACCCCTCCATCATCAGAAGTCAGAGTCCCAAAGCTCAGCCACAGACTTGGAAATCTGGCAAGCAGACCTTGCTGGTGAGTAAGGAGGCTGGGGGAAAGACGAGACCAGAGAATGCTTAGAGGTCAGTTGCGTGTCACTTTTCCAGGCAGGGAACACCCCCTTTTCTTGGGGATAGGAAGGAAAGGAGCAGCAGCAGTCACCTGAGGTCACATAGCATAATGTAATAGAAATCAACCAAGCAATAATTTAATAATCACTTCTTAAGTGTTGGGTTGATTCTGAAGATACACACACACACACACACACACACACACACACACACACACACACACACACATGAAACAATCCTGCTCTCAAGGAGCTTATATTCTACTAGAGAACCCTTGGAGTCAGAACATCAATCCTGCTCCTGGCTCTGTCACTAGACAGTTGTGTTACCATGAATAAGCCATTTTATTTCTCTGGGCCTCAGCTTCCTTGTCTAGAAAAGGAGAATTTTGGATTAGGTGATTCCTTCCATTTCTCTGATATCTGAATTTCAATAAAGCATCTGAAAAAGTCTCTCCTACGTGTGGACAAGATGGAGGGATATAAGTTGGATGGTGGTACAGCTGGTTGAATTTGGAATTTGTTGAATGACTGGGCCCAAATCAGAGTCATTAATGTTCAGTGCCAACCTGGAAGGAAATCTCTAGTGGAATGCCTTATTAATTTGTCCTTGGGCCTATGCTGAAAAACATCTTAATTGATGGCTTAGATGAAGGCATAGAAGGCACACTTATCAAATTGCCAATAACATGAAGCTGGGAGGGACAGATAACAAATTGGTTGACAGAAAAGGCTAGAGTGATAGGCCAAATTGAATACAATGAAATTTAATAAAGACAAATGCAAACTCCTACATTTGCATGAAAAAATCAGTTTCATACTTGCAAAAAAGAAAGATGAATGACTAGACAATAGTTTGTATAAAAAAGTGGGGTTTCTGGTGGACTGTGAATTAAAAATAAATCAACAGTGCAAATGGCCCTATTCCAAGGACCATATTTTAGCAACATTGGCAGCCAGAGATGATGAGTCAAAGGAACTTAGAATGTTTAGATTGGAGAAGAGAAGACTTAGGGGAAATCTGATAGCTGCCTTCAAATAATGTGAAGATGGATTTGCCTTGTTTTGCTTGGATCTATAGAGAAGAAGTAGGAACAGTGCATAAATGTTGAAGAGAAAGAATTTCAGCTTGATGCAAAGGGGAATAAAATTAGAGCTATCCAAAAGTGAACTGGACTGACTCATGAGGTTGCGAGTTCTTCATCTCTGAAGTCACTAAGACTCTTCAAGCAAAGAGTGGATAGTCACTTGTTGGGAATGTTGTTAGAAGAGGTTTTGCTTATCAAATTTGCCTTTGATGTTCCTGCCAATTCTGAGATTCCATGGTGATGGTGGGTGTTCTTCATCCCCTCCCCCCTCTCCTCTCCTCTCCTCTCCTCTCCTTCCCCTCCCTTCCTTTCCTTTCCCTTCTCTTCTTTTCTTCCCCTCCCCTCCTTTCCCCTCCCCTCCTCTCCTCTCTGGCAGGGGAGTTTATGGGCCCCTTCTCAGAGTAATGTTTTTAAATGCATAAAACAAAGCACAGAATTACCAAGGAAACAAATCATCACAGTTATCAAAATATTAAAAATGCCAGATTCGTAGATTCCCCCTGAAATCTTTCCCCAGACCCCAAGTTAAGAATCTTTGGTATAGACACTCATCTGTTGCAAAGTGAGTAGCTACCCCTGCCATATGTCTGCTGTCCTTAAATTAGAAAATTCTAGGCTCTAGAACAGGGGTGGGGAACTTACAGCCTTGAGGCCACATGTGGCCCTCTAGGTCCTCAAGTGAAGCCCTTTGACTGAATCCAAACTTCACAGAACAAATCCCTTTAATAAAAGCATTTGTTCTGTAAAACTTGGACTCAATCAAAGGGTCACACTCGGGGACCTAGAAGGCCGAATGTGGCCTCAATGCAGCAGGTTCCCCACCCCTAAAGAAGATAGAAGGCACCTCAGAAGCTATCTAGTCCAATTCCTATCACAGCAGGGCTTCCCCCAAAAAGAGTGGTTGAAGCTGCTTAATGGGAGAAAGTCTTTAATTTATTGGTAAGGAGGGAACTAATTGAGTGTATTTGAAATCTGGAGCTGGGCCCAGAGGCTCTGTAGCAGCAGCACTACAAAAGCAAACAAGGGAAGAAAAAAAGATTTTTTTCCTCATCCCATATACCCTCGTTCCCCAGAGGCTCATTTCCTGGAAGAGAGCATAGGCACGCCCAAGGCTCAGGGGGACCCTAGGCCAGAGGCTGTCGAGGCCTGGCACCCCCACCAATATGTGAGCAAGAGCCTTCAGCAAGGGATCAGACTATCTCTTACAGCCCCATCATTAGAGTTGTTTGTTTTTTGTTTTTTCCTGCTTTACTGGATTTTTATTCCATACCACTACTTCCCCAGTAGTATGCTCCTTTACTGATGCCATGAGGGTGGTGACCCCTTCTGTAGCTCTCTACTGCTGCCATAGTCTACAAATGGCCTCCGTATGGATGTCCCCTGTCTTTTCCCTCACTATACCTGAGACAGAGGTTGAGGTTCTCAAAGGGACCTTAGTAGCTTTGGTAGAAAAGAAGATAAAGCTAACTCACAGAATAGAGAGCTTTTGAGTTATAGGCCCCAGGAGTTTTATCCTATGATGTCTTTATCTAGCCACAGAGGTCAGCATTTTCCTTGTCCCATTCCCATCTGACTCGCTTCTAGGCCTGACCCAATTACATGGCAAGCTAGACTACTTCTGTCCTCTTTCTAGCCTCCCCTAAAGCCAATTCCCTTTTTTCTCCCCAATTGGTGCCCCTTCTGTACCCTTCCTATTTTCAATTTTGGGCTGTTGAAGACCTACATTCAAGGCTTATTAAATTTGCAAAGGACATGGACCTGGGAGGGATAGCTGACATATTGAATAATAGGGTCACTGAATGACAAGCTAGAAAGACCGGTCAAATCAAATAATATGAAAT
Organism: Gymnobelideus leadbeateri; assembly: GCA_011680675.1. Classification (NCBI taxonomy): domain Eukaryota; kingdom Metazoa; phylum Chordata; class Mammalia; order Diprotodontia; family Petauridae; genus Gymnobelideus; species Gymnobelideus leadbeateri. Next base: position 74,196 of record WOXC01010473.1, read on the forward strand.
TTAATAGGGGGTATATAAACACTCCTATACTTGAGTTAAAAAATATCAGCTACACAAACCCAGGTTAGGGGATGTACAGTTAGACAATAATTTGTGTGGAAAAAGTTTGGGGATTTTAGTGCCCTGAAAACTGAATCACTCAATCAATGAATGAACCACTGGTTATATGCTAGGTGCTAAGGATATGAGGGCAGAATAAAAACAGTCCCTGCTCTTTAGGGCTTAAATTCAAAAGGAGGAGGCAGCCTATACACATTAAACACATACAAAATATATATAAGGTAATATTTGAAGGGAGGCACAAGTAAATGGTACGGCCTGAGAGGGTTTCACGTGGGAGATGTCATGTGAGGCCAAAAATAAAGATTCTGAGAGTTGAAGGTGAGGAGGGAATAAATTCTGGCACGGGGACAGCTTGTACAAAGAGGCAGAGACAGAAAATGGAATGCTGGGCATGAAGAACCTCAAGTAGGCTAGCTTGGTTGGACCAAGAGCAAGAAAGGGAGTAACATGATAAGACTGGACAGGTAGGTTGAGGCCAGGTTGAGAGGAGTTTTAAGGGCACATAGAGGAGTTGATATTTGAGTGAGTCCATAGTATGACATGGCAACCTAATATGGATGCCTCACAATGTTATCATGCTTACAAATGTGTGAAGTAGCATTTTTACCATAACAACCCGGTGGTGTGGATTGTATCTTTCTAGAAGTCATGCATACAGCTGGTCATTCTCTGGGGCTTTGGCTCAAGATCTCATGATGGTGAATCTAGCACTCCAATTTAGGCTGAACAGTCATGTGTGGTTGGATTAATAGGGGTGATGTGTCCAGAGAGCAGGAGGGATGGCCTCATAGCAATAAGAGTTGGCACTGACATATCATTTTGTTTACAAAGGCACTTTACATGGGCTAATTCATTCAATCCTTACAACAACCCTGGGAGGTATGAGTTATTATCCCCATTTGACAGAAATAATAGAATCATCATTGTTGTATCTGGCATTTATATATTGCCTACTATGTGCCAGGCACTCTGCTAAAAATATCATCTCACTTGATCCTTACAACAACTCCTGGGAGGAAGGTGTTGTTAGTATGCCTATTTTACAGATGAGGAAACTGAGTCAGGAAGAGGTCAAATGACTTGCCCACGGTCATACAGCTAGGAAGTGTGTCTGGGGCAGAATTAGAACTCAGAAATGTCTGACTCCATTTCCTGTATTCTATCCACTACTACATCCAGCTGTAATCTGCCCTGTTTAGACCATATCTGGACTATTGTGTTTAATTCTCAGGGGCCACAGTTTAGAAAACTAGCGAACTCTGAAGACGATCAGGATGGGAAGAGGACTGAAAACCATGCCATAAGAAAATTACTTGAGAAAACTAGTCATTCAGCCTAGATAAGAGAAGACACAGGGAAGGGAAGGGCGTGATATGTCTTCTTAAACATATGAAGGGTAGTTATGTGGAAAGGAGACTAGATTTAGTCAGCTCGGCGTTACAGGGCAGAACCATGAGCAATAGTGGATGCTGCAGGGAAATAGGGTAGAGCATAAAATGGCTTGCCTTCTCAATGAAGGGGAGGAGAGGGAGCAAAGTAGAAACTCAAAATTAGGGGTGAACGGAAGTTTAAAATTGTTTTACATGTAACTGGGGGGAAATAAAATATCAAATAAATACAGTAGAAAAAGAGAAAAATTAAGAAACATTAAAAAAGCAAAGTTACCCAGTGACTCAAGCCGTCAGCAAGAGAAATGGGCTGCCTTAGAAGGTGGCTTCCAGGTCCTCCAGCAGAGGCTGGCCGGTCATCTCGCCAAGGAGGTGGGTGAAGGGATTCTTGGTCAGATATGGGTTACCTAGTATTAGGTGACCTTTAGGTCCCTTCCAGCTTGGAGCCTATGTGGTTCTGTAATAATCATAATAGCTAGCATTTATATGCCACCTCAAGGTTTGCAAAGTGCTTTACAAATATTATCTCATTTGATTCTCACTATAATCCTTTGAGGTAGATGCTATTATGATCTCCATTTTCCCGTTAAGGAAACTGAGTTAAACAGTGGTTAGGTGACTTGTCCAGGGCCACACAGTTAATAAGTTTCTGAGGATGGATTTGAGCTTAGGTCTTCCTGACTCTAGGCCCAGCTCTCTATCCATTGAGCCCCCAGCTGCCATCTTAGTGCACCCCCTTTCATTTTACTGGTGAAGAACCTAAGACCATCGAAGGAAAGTCATAGAGTCAAGCACTTAAAGTTGCAGTGGCCCTCAGAGGTCACCTAGCTCAACCCCCTCATTTTACAGATGAGAGAAGGAAAGTCTGAGAAGGCTAAGTGACTGGTGACACCTGTGAAGGTATGTCCCTTTGAAATTCCTACCAGCACCTCAGATGGGATGGGACTTGGTGGAGAGCTCAGGAAATTAGAGAAAGAGCAGCAGCAAAGAGGAAAGCTTTGAGCCTGAAGTCTGTTCATTGTTCTCAGGGGCAACTCCATAATGAAACGTACCTGAAAAAGGCTCCCTATGCTCCTTATCTCAAGTCACTGTAGGCTATAAGAAAACAACTTAGCCCTAGAAACACATGTGTGGAGCTTGCTTATGATCCTTTAGATTGAGCTGGCTCACCAGAAAGTCTCCTAGTTCACTCTGATTCTGCAAACTTGGGCCTTTTCATCGGGGGCATTTGCCTTGTTGTGTTATCCTGTTCTCTGCCTAGAGTGAAGGAGTCATTAGAGTAGGGCTGGGAAATACAACCCATGCATGGTGCCCATGAGCATCAGGCTATGGATGTCCTGTAGAAGATGTCAGGGAGTGTTGGCTAGCTGTTGGGCAGGCTGGGGGAGGGAGCACGGACTTTTCGGCCCAGCTGGGGAGCAGGCTTATTGCCTGAGCCAATATGGGACAAATGATAATCGTCATAGGGAGGTGCCAGCTGCAACTCATTCTCTTGCTGCTGCCTCAGGTGACTGTTTCCCTGAGGCTGGGATGGTGGGAGGCATCGATTTTGTGAAATTGCAGGCGGGAATGAACAGAGCAGGGCCAGGAATTATGTAGTCATTGGACTCTGAGGATGCTTAGAGAATGTCAATGAGACTGGGGAGATCAGAGAGAAAACAGGTAGGTTGGGATGGGGGTTTGGAGGACCTGGAAAGGCCTGAAGTTTCCACTCCACAGATCTAAAGCTATGCTGCTGGCATGCTGTGTGACCCAGACTGAATCACTTTTCTTTTCTGTGCAGGACTATCCCCCTCTGGCCAATGGGATTATTTAAGCCCGTCTAGCCTTCTTCAAAGAGACAAAATTTAGGATCTGGATTGCATTGAGAGCAAATATAGGACATATAGAAAAGGGATAAGTTGATGATGGGGTTGGAGCTGATGGTTGGGTCTAGCAAAAAGCAACTGAAACCAACTTGTCAATTATGTCCTGGGAATTCAGACAGTAAGTTAAGCCTGAACAAGTCAGCTGATTTGCTCTTAATGAGTTATAATTAGGATTTAAAGCAGAGTTTCTAATTAGCCAGCCCTGAGGATTATATCTGATATTGCCACAATTTGAGAGACCTTGTGGCCAGGGTCAAAATGGGGCAACTTTTGCTATACAGGTCGGGCACATTCCCAGGAGGCTAGGCCAGAGATTCTCAGACTTTCCGGGGGCTCAGGCTGCTCTCACACCACATACTCCATCCCACTCCAGTGGTTCTTCTCTCCTTCTTCCCCTCCTCACCCTCCTTCCCCTCCCAGAAAAGGGCAAAGATTCTACTGTACAAAAGGTTTGTTTTCCTTTAGGAAATCCATTTCATAGAATCTCAGAATTGGGAGGGACCTGTTTGACATTTGAGGCCCTGTATGACCTGACTTCAGGTTTTTTATTTATACCTTATACACTTTTTATATACACTTGTATACCCTCAGACACTTTTTTATATACACCTTACCAGGCTTTTTATATACAGTGCTCCCCTTCCCATACTTCAGTCAAATTGACCTTTCATGTATTATTACATTATTACATTACATTACAAACTGACCTTTCATGTATTATTACATTATTACATTTCCCACCTCTATACCTTTGCATTGGCCATGCCCCATGCTTGGAACACTCGCTTCCTCATATCTTATAACTTTTAGTGTTCTTCAAAGCTGAATTCAAATACATCCTCTTCTATGAGACTTTCCTGATGTCCCCACCTACCTTTGTCTTCCCCCAAAAATTATCTTGCATTTATTTTGGTATAAACTTATATGTGTGCATGTTATCACCGCTGATAAAATGGAAGTACCCTCAGGTTAGAGACTCTTTGTATCCTTGGGGCCTCAAAAAATGCTTGGCACATAGTAAGTGTTTACAAAGACTTGTGGACTCATTGCTGGATTGTTTTCAGAGACCATCTGGTCCCGCATTAACCTGACCAAGAATCCCTTCCAATGCAGCCTTAAGAAAATAGTCATCTTGTCTGTGCCTGAAGACCTTCTATAATAAAGCTCTTACTACCTTTCAATGTAGCCCATTTGACATTTGAATATCCCTAGTTAGGAAATTTTTCCTCATACTGAATTTAAAAATTTCTGTTGATGTCACTTTCACCGATTGCCCTACTTTGTCCTTCTTTCTGGGGTCAAGAAGAAGTCTATTCTTTCTTCACACAACCACAGAATTTAGAGTTAGAAGGCACCCTATTCACCTACCTGTTCCAATCCACAAAATTTGTTAATTACTTGCTATGTACCAGGTGTTGCAACTAGGTGGCACAGTGCATAAAATATTGGTTCTGAAGGCTTCCTGAGTTCAAATCTATCCTCAGACACTGGGCAAGTCACTTAACTCTGTTTGCTTTAGTTTCCTCATATGTAAAATGATCTGGGAGAAGGAAATGCCAAACCACTCCAATATCTTTGCCAAGAAAACCTCCAAAAGGGGTCACAAAGAGTCAGACATGACTGAAATGACTGAACACCACCATGACCAGGTGTTGAACCAGGATTGGGGGATACAGTCAGTCTCCACACCCAAGGATCTTACATTCTATTGGGGTAGAACACGATACATATAAGTAGCAAGGGCCTGGACTAGGGTGGGTGTGATATACCCCATACCTAAAAGGAAGACCCATTATAACATCCAAATTCTGTTCTAACACCCCCAGTGAAGGGGATGCTGACCTGAGGCTGACCTTTCTACTTTGGACCCTTCTATTTGTTAGGAGGGCAGATAGGTGATATAGTGGATATAATGCCAAGCCTAGAGTCAAGAAGACTCCTCTTCCTCTGTTCAAATCTGGCCTCAGACACTTCCTAGCTGTGCAACCCTGGGCAAGTCACTTAACCCTCTTTGCCTCAGTTTCCTCATCTGTATAATGAGCTGGAGAAGGAAATGGCAAAGCATTCCAGTATCTCTGCCAAGAAAACTTCCAAATGGGGTCATTAAGAGTCAGGCATGACTGAAATGACCGAACAACAACAAAATTGTTGGGAAGATTCTCCTAACATCAGACTTAAGTTTTCTTTTTTGTAACTTCTGCTCAAAGAATCAGTCCAATACCTCTTCCCTTTCAAAGATAGGCAGCCATCCTCTACCTCAAGTCTTATCCAGGCTAAACATTCCCAGTTCCTTCAGCCTATTGTTGGTGACATTGTAGGACTTCACTGTCCTTCCCTGGGTTCTGTCCAGCTTGTCAATGCTCTTTCCTAGCCATGACACCAAGAACACAATATTTTGGATGGGTCTGCCCAGGGAAGAGTGCAGAGGGACCACCAAATCCCCATTCCTGGAAGCCATACCTCACTTTGGGTGGCCCAAGATAACCCCAGCTCTTTTGGTTGCCACAACACACTGGTAGGTCATACTGAGTCACAGTCCACTGAAATTCTCAAGTTCTCTTCAGACAAATATGTTTTACATCTTTTGCATGATGACCCTTCAAATCCTTCAGGACGCCTCTTCTGTCTTCTCTTTGGGCAAAGGAACCATCCTCTGGCTGCTGATGATTGAAGGAAGGAAGGAAGCTTGGAAGCTTGGAGAAGGGAGGGGGAGGCTGGTATATTTGGGACATCATGTCCAAGTTCTAACTTTCACCTCTCTGTTCTCTCCCACAGTCACACTACCGTCCTTTTTATGTCAACAAGGGCAATGGTATGGGTTCCAATGAGGCCCCTTGAGCTCCCTGAGCAGGAGTGAGACACCGAGAGACCGCCTGACCCTTCCCCAGTTGTACTTCCTACTACTATCTACTCAGCTGCTGCTCTGTCCCTAGGGGGTCTGGGCTGGTGGGGAATATGATCTTCCAAGGATGGTCCTCTCTCTCCCCTCCAACTTCCCCAGTCCTCCAGCCTCTCTGACAATCCTAGAATTTGTCAGCGACTCCCTCCCTTAGCTATACTGTGCTTGGTCCCCTGTCTGCTCAGGTCCCTTTGTCCTCTGCCTTCCCTGCAGTCAGAGGACTCTATCACTTCTTTCATTTTATGGGTCAGGATATGGTTCACAGAAGGGGCTTTCCCTCCATCCCACCCTCTGCCCCCCATGCCCCACACACAGTAAATCCTTCTGCAGATCCTGGGATGGCAGCTCGGGAGGTAGGCACCCATTTGGCACCAGCTCTGTCTCCTTGGCTCAGCCCATACTTTGGTTTTCCCCTAGAACTGCCAACAGTTATCCTCATGGGTGACTAGAGGGGGCTGTGCACCTAGCAGACAAAACTTTCCATTCTTCCACAAATGTAGAAATTATGTCACTCTTGTAAGCCTATGTCCTTGGCAGGGTAAGACTGACTCCTCAGACTGAGGCTGATTTTTTCTAATACCCAGGCCTGCCTAGGATTTCTGATCTTGCCAGAAGAAGGCAAAGTTCCTCCTATCTGGCTAGAGGCTGGTTTCCTACACAGTCAGAGGAGTTTGATGCTTTTGTCTTTGTGCTAAACAGGCCCAGGATCCCTGTTCAGGGGTAAGAGATAAGTCACCCCCATTCAGGAAACCTGTCTCTACAAGGGAGGCTCTGGCTCTTAAGCAGTGACAGTCAGGTTACTTGGCTCTTACTCCTCCCCAATCCTTGTTGCCAGAATGGGTGATGCTCCTCACAGTGTCTTCCCCCAGCCTTGCAAATAGCTGCTAGCCCTGTTGCCTTTGGGGTTGAGTAATTCATTCTTTTGCATAATGCAGAATATAAAATGGGTGTGGAGTGGGTAGGAAAGGAAAATACTGGTGAATGAAAATCACTGGGCTAGTACACTGTAAACACTTAGGTAAAAATATGCTCCTGCCCTCCCTCTGCCCACCCCAACCAGAGCTGCCATACCTCTTTTGACCAGCTTCACTGCTGGGAGCTGCTCAGCACACCAGCTTCCCCAGGGCCTGGCAGAGAATAGGTCTTGAGAAGAAAAAAATCAACAACACACAAAACCAGGAGGAGTCTGAGTCCCCACCGCTGACCCCCCTCTCCCACCGGAGGGGCAGAGATGGAGCAGGATTGGGGGGCTGGTGGGAGATACTGAGCTGGCAAAGGGTGGGAGGAGCTCAGCCTTGGCTTCCCCTTCCTGAATAAATCATTGATCAACACTTTATTTGTACTGAGGGAGGGGCTCCCTGAAGGTTATGGGGGGGGTGGGATTACTCTGATTATTCTGTATATACATAACTCCCCTTGATGAATGTGCTTTCATACTCCCCTCTCTGTCTTTAATACACTTCCCTTTCTAAGTCTTCCAGTCTGATAGTCTATGGTTGCCACCAGCTCATCTCATATCAGCTGGAGCTTCAGGAGGGAGGGAAGGGGTCCCCCAGGGCCTGGGGCTGGGGCTGCAGAGCCAGGGCCAGGAGGCCTTTCCTTAGGCCAAGCACCCTGTCTGTCCTGACATGCTCTGTCTGCCGAAGACTGGCAGTAGGGCCCCAGGAGCTTTTAATCTAGAATGAGCTGCAAAGTACAAAGAAAATTACTGAAATGGGGACTACTGAGGGTCAGCAGTTTTTGTTTCGTTTTTTTTTTTTTTGTTGGTGGCTTAAGCCCGTAATTCAGGCTGAATGGAGAGCCTCTGGCACAAGGAGGCCAGTCCTGGGCACTGGGAGAGACAGAAGCTCTACCATCCTGAACCCGAGGTCTGATAAAGGGGACACACACACACACACACACACACACACACACACACACACACACACACACACACCCCACAGCACAGCACAGCAGACAGACATAAAATATCGAATATAGCCAGAATGGAGCCATTATACACCAAGGTGGGGAATGCAACAGAGAACAATGACCAAAGCCAGGAGTCTTATTGCAGGAGACAGGTCTTGAATAGGGTTTGGAAGAGAAAGGATGGTGAAAAGGAACCAACCATAAGATATTAAAACTGAAAGGGGTTGTAGCTAGTCCACATTCTTTAATTTAGAGGTGAGGAAGCTGAGATCCAAAGGAAGGAAATGATCTACCTAAGGTCCGACAGCTGGTCAGGAGAGCTGGGACTAATAACCCAGATGGCCCATTTTCTGGTTCATGCCTGTTTCCCAACTAGTCTGAGCATCTTTCTTTGGATGTTTGGCTCAGCCTGGAATCCTGTGTTCTGAGCCTTCAGAGCTGTTCAGGGGCCTGAGCAGTCAGCCCCAGGAGCTCTTATTGTCCCACTTCTCCCTTAGCATTTTCCAGCCCTTTCCTCCTTTGGCAGTGGGGGCTGTGAGGTTGGGTGTGTTGGGGAGAGATTCTCCCCCAATACACAGGATTGTCCCAGGAGAGTCATGATCCTAGGCTGAACTGGACAGTCTCTGGGAAATGGGATCTTTTAGGGATTGGTAACACCCCAAATAGCACCAAGCCCCTGTGGGTAGAAGAGCCTGGTAATGGCCAGGAGGAAACGGGCACAGCCAGACAGGACAGCGGAGAACCAACAAGGAGAGAAGCCTGGAACCAGCTGGGAAATCGCCCCCTGAGAAAGTGGAAATATTAGCCATGTAAGGGATGTGGTTGGGAAGTAATTATGACCCTCACTATTGGGGAGGGTGAGGAGGGAGGTAGAGAGAGGGAGAAATGAGGAGAAAGAAATAGAGACAGATAAAGGAACAGCAGGAGACAAACAGAGGAAAAGGGATTGGGAGGGAGGGGGCGCCCAGGAGGGACCAAATGTAGCCGAGAATAGTTAACGTTTTGGGGAGGCTTGAAGGTTTGCAGAACGTTTGACATACATTACCTCATTTGATCCTCACAACAATCCTGTAGGGAAAGTAATACACTTATTATTATCTCCGTTTCACAGATGAGGAATTGAGACTCAGAGGGGCTAAATCAATCACCCACATTCACAAGTCAAAAACTGGATTTGGACCTGGGTCTTTTCCAGTTCCAGGCCCAGCCCTCTTCCCAGTACATCAGGCTGTTCCACCGTGGACATCTTGAAGTCCTGTTGAAAGAGGACAGGAAGTTGAGGTTATTAAGTAGCTAGGTGGTACAGGGGAGAGAGTATTGGACTAGGAATCAGGAGCCTGCCTCAGGTACTTACAGTCTAATACATGCAGTATTGTACATAATATAATGTTATGATGATAACAATAGCTATTATTATCATTATCCAAAATGTGTGTTTCCCATTATCCTAGGGCTAGGGCAGATGTGGAGGTCTGGAGTTAATGATTATCACCTCCACCTTGGGAAATGCTATCTCAATCAATAAGTCAATTGATTGACAAATGTATCTCATCAGACCAACCAGGAAAAGTCTTCTAAGAGAGCCCCAGACAGAGTCCCCACTTTACCCTCATCTCTCTAGTTCTCTATCCATCATCTTTCTGACATGGGAAATCATTCCTGGAAAATGAGAGGAATCACCCCCTAATGGGCATCCCCTTGCAGTTTCCCTGGCTTATCTGGCCAAATACTGTAGCTGAGAATAGTTGGGCTCATCCCCCAAAGAGCATGGCTTTTACCTGGGAAAATCTGCAGTGGGAATTGAGGGGCTGCAGGTAGGAGCACCTTGTTCTCCTGTTTCTAAGACAACATACTTACCTGGGCTCAATTTCTTTTTCTAGCAAGCTCTAATGGAAAGGGGAGGGCACCCCTACTTTTCCCTTCTAACCTGGGGGCAGTCCTAGCTGACTCAAGAAGGCAAAAAAGAGAGAAATCCTCAGGGACTTAGATGTATCAACCTTCTGGAAGCCACACTGAATCAATCAACAATCAATAATTATCCACTAATTAAGCAATAATTAATATTTTATTGCAAGCACTAGGATAGAGACTAAAGTGAAAGTCTGCCCTTGAGGGCTTTACAGTCTGGATGCTGTACATGTACATGTACAGTATATATATAGTTACATACAAAATAAATAGAAAATGGACACGAGTTTAGTGCTGGTGGTTGGAGAGGGAGAATCAGGAAAGGCTGAATGTAGAAAGTGGCTCTGGCCCTTTTCTAGACACTGGGCACAGGGCTTATGTCCCAAGAGCATGGAGGAGACATCCTCTGTCTGCAGCTCCCTCTAAGAGGGTCACACTAGACTCCTGGGGAAAGATAACAGCACTTAAGGGTGGAGCCAATAAATCCTCTTCTGGGGCCCACGTGGGACTTATCCCTGAATATCTTTCTTTTCCTGCATCAATCCCCCTGCCGCTCCATTACCATTATTACTGTGATTATAAAGCAATCAGGGGGAAATCTTTTCTTTCCAGTTCTGGAAAATGTCTCCCTCCCTCAAATAAGAGGATGAGAGTTAAGGGCCATCGGCAGCACTCGGATGGCTCCCTTATGGTGCCTGGGAGGGGGAAGACTGCAGGCTGGGAGAAGGTAGAAAATGAGCTGCCATTTCTTCTTCCCAGATGCTAAGCCTGGATTTCAGACTGCTCTGTGATCTCCATCCAGTTTTGGTTTGGGGTCATCCTGGCTATGGTGTGGGTGTCCCTAAGGCAGCCTATGCTTTGGAGAGAAGGGGAAGAATGGAGGACATAGAGATTAGAATCTGGGGTCAAACAGCATGGAACAGAAATTTCGCACACTGAATTGGCAATCCTGAAACCAGAATTCTGCTCCTACTCTCACTAAGAACTTGTTGGATGACTTTGGCCAAGTCTTTTCACTTCCTCACACCTCAATTTCCTCATCTGCAAAATGAGGGAGCACATGACCTCTGAGCTCCCTTTCACCTCTAGCTAACATACTATGACTTGAGAGAGATTTATGGTGGAGACAAGCTGCTCCAGGTTCCCAGATCATGTACCCCCTTCTAGGTAAAGCCTTTGTTCCTATCAGCTAGTGCTTTCTTGTCTTCCTCTGCCCTCAACTATCTTGTATCTGTTCTGAGAAAGAGTGAGGTTTTAGGATATTGGGAAAATAAAGACTGAGATCTGATGGGGGTGAGGGATAAGGACTCCACCTGTGAATTTGCTGATATGGGGAACTACCAGGTGAGGAAACTTCCTTTGCCAGAGCCAATTCATACCTTCTCTGTGTGGCAAGGAGAGGTTAATCCCAGGGTTATGTGGTCAGGATGGAGAGGCCAGGGGCAATATTTGACCTCAGGTCTCCCTGGCTTTGTGACCAGCTCTCTAGTCACCATACCACACTTCTTGTTGTAATAAGGTGGGGAAGGAAGAGAGAAATTTAGAGACAAAGGAAAAATCTGGGTCATTTTGTTACCTGTTGTGAGGCAAGAATTGTGTAAAACTTAAATCATGATTTAAATGTGAGCTATTATTATCGTTATGGAAGAACTCTGCCCAAGTGAAGGCCCCCAAGCTGGGGATAGATGACTCCTCGTTGAGGATGTTAGAGGGCAGGTTCATACTCTGGGTCTGAGGCTGGATGACACAGCCTTCTGATTCTTTAGTTTCTACTTTGGGAGGCATCCCAGGACTTCTCTCCCTCCTGGGCTGGACTCCTTCCCTCAGAAAGAACCAGAGTTCTGACATTTTAGGAGCTTAAAAAATTAGGGCTGGCTGGGCCATGGGAAAACTTGGGGATTCAAGAAGCCAAATCTACCCAGTTATTAATTCCCAATCCCAATCAGAGAGGATGGCTCTAGAGCAGCCAGAGGACGGAGCTAGGGGCCAGGAGCATTTTGTGATTGGGAAGGAGCCAAACTCCTTTCTTCGTCACCAGGGAAGCAACTGGCTGCAGATCTAAGCAGTGGCCAGCAGGGGTCAGTGTTTCACTGTATGTCAATGACAGTGCCTCTATACCTCCCCCACTCTCTCTGCCCCTACCGGGTTCCATTTTGATGAATTCTCTCATTGGCTTTACCCTGGTCAGAAGAACTGTCCCTTCGCCTCCTCGAATCAGCACAAGTGACTCAGAATACATCAGACCAGGGGATAAAGACCAGACAAGAAATGGTAATAGTGATGGTAGCTCAGGTCTGCAAAGCCCTTTGAACTTTCCTCTGAAAGTCCCTGTGGAGCTGGGGGTACGTCCATGGTTATTCCCATGTTACAGAAGGTAGCAATGAGACTCTTGAGAGGTGAAGCCACTTGGCCATGAGCATGTGGATAAAACACTGTAGAGCTGAAGCTTGAACTCACGTCTTCCGAATCCCAGGCCAATATTTTTTCATTAAACTGCAGAAAAGGGGAGACTTTTTATTTTTAAATCAAGGAATCAGTGGATTACAGAATCTCAGAGCTGGAAGAAATGTCAGAGGCATTCAAGTCCAAGCCTAGTCAAAGCATGAATCTGCTCTATACCATCCTTGAAAAGTAAGAGTGTAGATTTCTAATAAGAAGCCATCAGAAGCCATTTAATCTAAATTCTTCCCCACCCCCAACATGCATCCCCACCTCATGTTGTAGATGTGAAAACTGAGTCTCAGCTGTATTAAGTGCCTGCACTAAGACAACCAGGCTGCAGAGAGTAAGGATTCAAAGCCAGGCCTTCTCACTCCACCACTGTACCACATTGCCAGTCATGGAGGTCTTGCAACGGTCTCTAATGAGGGAATAGCTACCACCTCTCCAGATGGACAGCCTAGCCCACTGCTTTCATTGTTAGGTAGCTTCTCCTTACCTCTAGGGGAAATCTACCTTTCTCATTTTCCATATATTAATCTAATTTTTTCCTCTACTGCCAAGGAGATCAGGGCTAGACTCTTCCATGTTGGGTTAGATGGTAAGAACTTCCTGATAATCCGAGGGCATTAAACCCAGAAATGGGTGGGGTGGGGAGAGATTGTGGTGTTTCCTTCTGTAGATACCTTTAAATTTAGGAGACAGTCTCAGCTGGCTGGGAAAAGGCTGAGTCCTTCATAGTGATAAAGGGTTGGAAGGTATCTTAAGGATCCCTCTGTCTAAAAGATGTGGTGCCGCCAGGACATTCGCAGGGTACCTGATTCTTGAGTGCCACAAAAGCTTCTGATTCAAGCCCTGCTCAGTTCCTAGGTAGATATAAAGGTTTGAGCTCTGTCAACTTACCCTAAACCCCATTCAGTATGGCAATGGAGGGGTCCTGAAAACAGGGAGCACAGATAGCATAGTGAGGGGGTGAGGGTGGATACAATCTCATAGACTGTTATAGTAAGGGATTTGGGAGATTATCTAGTCTAACACTCTTGTCGATGAAGAAAATAAAGACCTATAGAGGTAAAGTGATTTGTTCAGGCTCACACAGAAGAATCAGTACTTTAATCCTGGCCATTCAATGGTCTTCCTGGGGGACATTTCCCAAACTATTTGCCTTTTAATAGTTTTTGAATTTTCATTCACACAATGCCCTATCTCAAACACACATTGCATTAGTGACCCTGGACAAGTCACTTACCTTCTTAGTGTTCTGTAACTTAGAGTCTCAGAGGAGTACCAACCAGCATTGATGGAGTGAGTTTTCTCATCCTGGAGTTCCCTGTATCAATGAAATCATAGGTCTAATCTTCATTCCTTCTTCTTGTCATGAAAAGAATGACTGCTTCCCTTCCTTACCTATCTGGAATTTCAAGAAGGTAAAGGTTTTTATCCTGCCTCTCCCTGCTATTCCCGAATTGCCCCTGCCTAAGGCAGTCAATGGGAGACTTATGGTAGAGGTGGGAGAAAAACCTCACTTCTGGTCTTCTGTGGAAGCCTGGTCATCGTCACCAAACTCTCTCCTCCCTCTGCAGGAGTGAACCAGTCTCCAGTTTGCTCTTCCAGGAGCATTGATTATTAAGGTAGAAAATGAACAATTCTTCAGCCACATAAACAAGGAAGATAAACCCTAATTGCTTGCGAACGAGGCCTTTCCCAGTTTGCCTGACACATCATCTCTCCAAGATAGAGAGAGACAAAGGAGGAAGAAAAAGGCATCCAGGATGGGGTTTTGAAATCAATTAGCTACAGCTGGCAGGAGGGGAATGAACCTGGGAGCCTTGGGGAGGGATGGTGTGAACCTTCCATAAAATAATAAGAACTTCTCTTTCTTTAATGTGCTCTTTTAGATGTGTACCAAGGTCTGTGCTGGTAAATGTTTAAGAACTAGCTTTCTGAAAAAAAAAAAAAAACCAAAAACCAAAAACCTTCTATGACACACTTTTAAATTTAATCTGCATTTAAACTTTTTTTCCATCATGTCATTAAGTGTAGAGACCATCAACAAAGCATTACATTATACCTTGACTTATAGCCTTTGCAGATTTCCAAGATGTAAATGCTCACACTGAAAATTTAACAGTTGGCTAGTGGGTTGGAGCTGACCCCAGCATACTCCTGCATACCATTTGGTCCTTAGAATGACTCTGGGAGGTAGGCTGTGCAGATCATAGGTCAAGGGCTGGAAGGGACCTCAGAGGCTGTCTGGGTCAACCCTATTATTTTACGGATGAGGAAACTGAGATCCAATAAGCTGAAGTGGCTTGTCCAGGGTCACACAGCTACAAAGTGTTATAACTAGCATTGAAATTTAGAATCTCTGACTGTACACTTAGTATTTTTTAAAATTAAAACCCCACTGCTTCTGCTGATATGAGAATAATGGAATGCAAACAGAATATGATTCTTCAGAGAATCATATACTATCAGAGGTTAAAGGAACCTCACAGATCATCTTGTCCCTCATTTTCTAAATGTGTCCAGTGGGCTGGGGAGGACGGAAAAAGTCCAATGTATTGGATCCTTTCTGTAAAGTTCTTTTCCTTGTACCATAAGCTTCCCTATACGTGAGGATCTCTAAGCACAAAACTCCACTAAAGGAGTGGTGATCTCTTATCTGTGTTTGTACCTCTCTCCAAGCTGACCCTAAATGAATCAATTACTTTTTTCTGTCTCTCTTAATGGTTAATCACTAAGTAATGGCCTAGGATGATGAATGTTTGAGCATCTGTGAACCAATCTATTTATTGGCTACTGACCTGAAAATGGTTGATCTTGTCAAAAGGAAAGGCACATCTATTAAAATGCTATCATTAACTAACCTATACCCCTGTCCCTCAAGAAGGTATTGTTATTTGTCTGTGGGGGTTTCTGAATGACTTGCCATTGGGGGAAGGCAGAATAACTTCAGAAGAGGTTGAAGGAATGTCCCCAAAGCATACCCATTAATGGTTTGATGTCAGCTGAAAGGAAGTCTCTAGTATACTGCCCCAGGGGATCTAGATCTAACATTTTTGTCAGTGATACAGATTATGGCAACATACTTATCAAATTTGTAGGTGATATAAAGCTAGGCGGCACAGCTAAAATGTTGGGGGGGAGTCAGAAGCCAAAAAAAAGATAACAAGTTAGATAAAGTGTTGGATCAAATCTAGTATGATAACATTGAAAGAGATTAATACAAAGACTTATGCTTGGGTTAAAAAAAAGTCTCTTTCCCAAGTCCAATGTGTGGGTGGCTAGGACAGAAACCAGTTCATCTGAGTCACATCTTGGCCTTTTGGGGGACTGCAAACTCAATAGGAATTCCCAGTGCAATATAGCAGCCAAGAAGCAAATGCAATCTTAGGTTCTGTTAAGAGAAGCCCAGCAAGAGGAAGAGGAAGTATTCTGCTCTGGTCACTCCACATCTGGACAACTATGTTCAGTTCTGTGTCCTACATTTTAGGAAGGACTTTGTACCTTTCCCCTGCCCCCATGCTCTTTTCAGCTCCCTTTTGTGTGTTCATCTTTCCTATTAGACTATAAACTCTTTCAGGGAAAGTTCTGTCTTTTTCTTTTCTTTATTTGTATCCCCAAGCACTTATCACAGTGCCTAACACACAGTAGGTGCTTATTAATTTGGCTTGGCTTAAGTTGGAAAACACCCCGAGGAAGAAAATCAGCCTGGTAAATGGTTCAAGACTGTGCCATATAAACCTCTCTGAGACAATAATGGTACCCATGTAGCCTTTCAGGGTTGCTGTGGAGATTAGACAAGATAATGTACGCAAAGCACTTTATAATCCTTAAGATACTACATAAAAGCCAGCTGTCTTTATTATATAAAGCACTATATGAATGCATTATTTTTTTCCTGTGCCTTGGTGGTTTCTGCTACCAATTTCAAACTGGCCCATCCCAAGGAAAACTCTACCTTTGGTTTCCAGAAGGCCTTGCCGTGGTAACTCTCAGGCCACAGGGAATGGTAAAGACCGCCATGGTTCTTTTTCTGTCCTCTGCCCAAGGGATACAGCCACTAAGCAGCTCTTACAGTCTTTGGAAGGAAAACTGAAACCAGAGAAGGGATTGAAGCCTAATACTTTTCACCTGAATGTGAGGCCAGCTCCTACATGCTCGGGTAGCGAGGTAATTAATTTACATGTTTCATCCTATTTAAACTAATAATCTCATATATTCCTCTTTTCTACAGAGACTGATCTTGTGCTCCAGGCTTGCCAGACACATCCTCCCCAAGGGGTAGACAGGATGGAAATCCTTTCCCACTTCCTGCCATGCTTAACCAGAAGAGAGATCTCCAAGCACTTTGTCTATAGAACTGATGCCACAGTTTGCCTTTTTATCCTTTTAAGGTTTGCTCACTTCAAAAAGAACCCTGGATAGAAAAGAGGAAGATGTGGTTTCTTGCCCTGATTCACAGATTTTCACAATGTTATATGATCCAAAGAATATTGCATAACCTCTCTGGGCCTGTTTCTCTTTCACTAACAGGGAAGGCTTTGCCCATATAGTCCACAAGAACAAATAAGGTCTTTAAAAAATAGTTTAATCTCTTAGAATTTCCAGGTTGCATTATCAGTGATAACTCTTTGCCTACACCATTGTCTTCCTGTTTGTTGTAAGAAGTGACTTGAGGAGGAGAGTGCTCTTTAAGCACCAGGGGCCACGTCTGCTTTTCTTCCTAGAAAAGCATCTCAGTTCCCTCTAAGAAGGACTGAGCCAAGCCCTCCCCACCCTCCTACTTATGGATTCCATGTGTATGCTCGGATTCCAAATCCTGCAGGATTTAATATCCATTCTGTAATCTATTGGCACCAACAGGCATTATCTAACTGAACCTTAAATTGAAAATGCTAGGCTTCCATCTTCCCTTGGCGGTCAGGAGAAGTCAGGGACTCTCTTTGCCCAATGTAATTTACTCTTTTGCTAATTAAAACACATTGCTCTGCAGTCCTTGGAGAGAGAGGCCCACAGGCAGCTAATGGTATGGGTGGAGGAAGCAATCTGGGAGCTAGAAGGTTTTCCTTATAGATAACCCAAGTCCCACCTACTTGAAAGCCTATCTTTGTCCTTAATAGAAATTAGGCACCCAGAACCTTAGACTTAGTGGAGACCTTAGAGATCATTAAGGGACAGCAGATACAACACTCCAGAGTGGTGCCCCTAACCAGGTTCAAATGTAATTGGGAAATATTGAACAAAGCAGATATAAATGCAATAGGGCATAGATAATGTTCATTTTTGGTTTCACATCAATAAGCAGTACAGAGTATGTAAGATTGAGTGGCTCTCATTTCTGTTTGAGTTTGATACTTCTCAGGTCATTTTCTAAACGAGATTGAAGCCTAGTAGTGACTTAGCAAAGGACACACCCACACAGAAAAATAGCAGAGCTTGATGTTCTAAGTTAAAGTTCAGTGTTCTTCTACCCGGTCACTGCTCATGGTATCATAGATCCATTCAGGATGTATTGATTGACTTATTGTGTAGGCCTCCCTCTAGTCTAGGCTGGAAGTAAGTTGGATCCTGATACATTCTGTAGGTATGGAAGTTCTAACCTCCTTCCTTTTTCAGACATGGGCTGGTTGGTCCCTTCTTGGGAGGTCCCCTCCTCTTCAGGGATTCATCATGCTGTTTGGTCATTTATTTCAATTGTGTCTGACTCTTTGTGACCCCACTAGGGGTTATCTTGGCAAAGACACTGGAGTGGTTTGCCATTTCCTTCTCCAGCTCATTTTACAGATGAGGAAACAGAGGCAATCAAAATTAAGTGACTTACCTAGGGTCACACAGCTAGTAAATGTCCAAGGCTGGATTTAGACTCAGGTCTTCCTGACTACAGGGTCAGCCCTCTGTCCACTATGCCACCTAGCTGGCTCAGGGCTCACCATGTTGGTGCAGATACCCAACAGGCTTGAGACCTACTACAATTCAGAACTTCCAAATTCAAGTGATCCACTGATCTCAACCTCCCCCAGTAGCAGGGGTTAAAGGTGTGAGTCACCAGACTTGGGATCAGCAAGCATTTATCAAGAACTATTCAATGGTACTACAATGCTCTGTTGTATTGAATCTGAATTGTACAAAACAAATCCCTTTAAGAAAAGGATTTCTTCTATAAAACTTCGACTCAGTCAACAGGCTGCACCCAAAGATCTAGAAGGCCATGTGTGGCCTTAAGGCCGCAGGTTCCCCACCCCTGCTCTAGCCACTGAATGCCGTTAAATATCTAAAGGCTTCTCTCTTCCAACATGTTGGGGTATCAATACCTGGTACACAGATCTAAAATCTCCAAGTATGTAGATTAGATGGCTTTGGGGAGTTTCTTTGGGGATAGGAGAAAAGTGCATCAGAATGTTCATGGCTGGTAATAGGACTCAGGGGCTCCTAGGCTTGTTCCTACCTGAATATTCAGATTCCCCCTCTAGTAGTGAAGCTTACTGCCCCAGCCCATCCCAGGAAAAGGTGGGGTCTTCTCAGGGCATTCTCTTCTGCAGGGCCCCCTTTGCCTCCAACCACCAATGTGGCCCATGCTGCCCAGGCAAGCCATGGTGTCACTCACCAAGTTAACAGAGTGTGGGATTGCTGGGGGTTGAGGAAACAAGTATTCATCCTGCCAACGGCTTCCTCCGTTCTTTCCACCTTGATCCTGCCTTCCAGTGATAAAGAGACAGTGAGTGACAGGCACCTTGGGGAAATGGCAGTATGGGGGATGGTGCTGACTCCTTCCCTTCAAGCCTAGCACCCTTCTTCTGGTTGGAGATCTTTATTATCTGGCTCCGTCCCAAGAAGGGAAGCCTGGAGTCTGGCTGCAGGCTGCTCAGGGGGAACTTGTATTTGATGTAAGGGAGGAAGGACTCCATATTTTGTGATTTCTCAATACTGGAAAGCAGGAGAAAGGTAGTCTTGTAGGTGCTGGGTGGTCTTGGGTCAAGGGATTTGACACTTTTCCCAAGGTCAGAGAGCGACAAGGACCAATTTTCCTGGACAATCCCTGAGGTAAACTCATGGCCTAAGAAAGCTTTGAACTGAGGAAGAGACAGAGGCTGACTGATCTAGCTCCCTTATTTTACTGGTGAGGAGACTGAGGTCCACAGAAACTAAGTGACTTACTCAAGGCCCAACAGGTAGTAATGGAGTCAGGATTTGAACTCAGAGCCCTGCCACCATGTAGGGCATGGAGACTGAATTTGATCCCTAGCTCTGCCATCACTGAACTGTATGACCTTGAAAGGGTCAACTCGACCCATTGAATCTCCTCTGATGTTTCCTAACCTGAAAAATGAGCATACTACACATATTATATATAGAATGCACATAATATATATTATATATAATATATAATAAAAATATACATGTACATATGTATTTCCCATTTCCAAAGATCCTTGTGGAGAAGGTGTATTGTAAACCACCTAAAGCCTTATGTGCATGTGAGTGATTATCACTGGGGGATGTGGGAGGTGAGGGAGGGATGCTCTGATAAGGACTGACTCTAATCCCATCCATCAGGATCTGCTCTTGGACTCACCAAAGTTTCCATTTCTGTAGGTGAAATCATACTTTCCTTCCTGTGTGTCCTTAGGCAAGTCATTTCTCTGGTCTTTTTTCTCTTGTCTGTAAAATGACTAGAGCTCTAAGGCCTTATGGCTCTAAGTTCTAGGACAATACCAATTATCCCATGATGAAATTCAGGCTTGGTATAGTAGAAAGGGCATTGGTTCTGGAATAGAAGAATCTCAGATCTGCTTCTACCTCTAGGGCTTACTACTTATGTGACCCTGGGCTTATCTTTACTTTTCTAAGTCTGAGTTTTTCTCCTGTGCAAAATGAGGGAGACTAGATGGCCTCTGAGGGCCCTTCCAAATCCAGGCCTCTGATCCTATTATGTTTTTTAAAATGAAAAAAATTCAACTAAAAAAAGTCTATTTCTCATGCCCTATTGTCCTCCCCCATTTTAAAAAGGAAAAAATGCAATAAACATGCATAGTTCAGAAAACAAATTAGAGTATTGGCCATGTCTCAATCTGCACACTGAGTTAACCTCTCAGTTAAGGAGTGGGGTGGCAGACTCAGCACTGATAATATCCTTTGGTGAGGTATTATTGGTCCTCTTTACAAAACAAGGATACTAAGTCTCAGGACTATTATTCAAAGTTACATAGCTGGCTGCTGACAGAGCCAGGACTAGACCTCAGGTGTATTCACTCCCACAGGTACCCTCAGTCATGTATATGCATGCACATGCCAACACACCTGCACATAAGCCCATATATGAGGATGCATCCATAAACTATAAGGTACAGATTAGACCAAACGGAAGCCATATCAATTATCTCAGGTTTGTCTAGAATCTCAGGACCCCAGGTTTGGAAAGAACCCTAAAGACCAACTAGTTCAATCTTTGTGACCCAACAAAAATAAACTGTATTGAAGAGAGATTAGGCTGTGGGCAGGGAAGTCCAGTAATAAGAAGGCACCAATGTCAATCCTTGGCACTAGCCTCTGTATGTGACTATTGTTCCCACTGGCAGATGCCTGGCCCCAGAGTCACTAGAATCTAGTATGGTGAAACCTGGAGAAAGAGTCACAGGCCAGGGAACAGGTTTTTAGTCTGGTAAAGCCCTCATCCTACCTGAAAGGGTGAATCTGGGTAACCAAGAATGCCTCCCTGGTGGTTCATGTTTGCCTGGCCTGATTCTCACCAGCTGAAGGTGGACCAACCTTCTCAAAGTGGCTGCATATCGAATGGGAATCGTAGAAGAACTCTTGATAAACAGCAGGCAGCCTTGCTCCTGCCAGCTAACAGGATTAATCTAAATGCACACAGACGCAGCTGGGCAAAATCAAAACACAGAGCCCAGACTAAATTACAGCACTTAACAGTAAAGAGACTTGGGGGCTCAGAGCTTGTCACCTGACTCTCTCTCTCTCTCTCTCTCTCTCTCTCTCTCTCTCTCTCTCTCTCTCTCTCTCTCTGTCTCTCCCTCCCTCTCTCTCTCTCTCTCTCTCTCTCTCTCTCTCTCTCTCTCTCTCTCTCTTTCTCTCCCTCCCTCACTCTCTCTCTCTCTCTCTCTGTTTCTCTCTCTCTGTCTCTCTGTCTCTCCCTCTCTCTCTGTCTCTGTCTCTCTGTCTCTGTCTGTCTGTCTGTCTCTATCTCATTGCAGGGGCAGCAAAGGAAAGAGAAGGCAGCTTGAAAGCAGGCACCACTTTCCAAGGAGTATGTAATTCCAGTGAATGGGAACCAGCACTCAGTGGGACCGTGACTTAACCAGGGTGGTGAGATGGCCCAGGAGGTAAGGGGAACCTGTGCACCAGGGCTCATGGCACTGCCAGTGCTGTGTAGTGGGCATTGTGAGCACACTGCTGCCACAAAAGAATGATGTCTTGGATAGAGACAAACCATCATCTTTACCAATGCTTACTGCTTGCTTGTAGTGTCTTATCCTGACCTACTCCCTCTTTCCTTCCCTGACTTTGGATTTGTATCACTACAAACTGTCCAGCTCTTGTCTAGCTCTTGGCTTTTGTTACACAGAAAACCTGGCCTTGGTCTTCATTGGTTTTCAAGACCATGCCTTGCATTATCTTCTTTTCCCAGCAAGTTCCCTTTTTGGAGGCTATGTTTATTCCTCCAAATTACCAACATATGTAAGTTCCAAACTTTTAGAGGATTCAAGATCTGACATATGCTGGTGCTGGCTGACAATTCCTAGTATTCAGACAGTCACCAAAGGAGTCCATCATGATGTTGGAGAACAAACTAAGCCAGGGGTGGGGAACCTGTGGCTTCAAGGCCACATGTGGCCTTCTAGGTCCTTGGGTATGGTCTTTTGACTAGGTCCAAGTTTTACAGAACAAATCCTTTTATTAAGGGGTTTGTTCTGTGAAGTTTTGATTCAGTCAAAGGGTTGCACTTGAGGACCTAGGGGGCCACATGTGGCCTCAAGGCAGCAGGTTCCCCACCCCTGAAAACCCAAGAGAGTCTATAACTATAGGTGGGATGGGACTGTCCTTGAAGGCATTTATAGTTTTTGAGGGGGAAGGGAGGAGCAAATGAATTCTGCCTCTGTCCTTAACCATATCTACTAATCACAGCCAATGGGATGTCCCAATTTTAGGAATGTTTTAAAAGTAAAATTATCCTTTAGCAGCTCCATGCAGTGGCCTAGAATTCTAAGACTTTGCCTATAGTTCTGCAATGAAATTGTTTAACCTCGGCTAGGGTAAGATGCAGACCTTTTGTTCACGGTCATGTCCTGAATTCAATATTACACTGAACTCAGTGTCCCACATTATAATCACAGGTATCTACCAACTATGGGTTCTTTCTTGCCTTGTACTTCTGGATAAAACTAATCTATCATCATATTAATATGCTCAGTAAATAGAAGTATGATATAATAGAGAGCGTGTCACCTCTGATCCTTAGTACCCATGTGACCATGGGTAAGTCACTTAATCTCTAAACCTTAGTTTCCTCCTTTGTACACTAATAACACATTAGAATTGGATTGGATAACCTCCAAGGTCCCTTCTTGCTCAGAATGCATGAACCTACTTTTTAATTGATTGATTGTTTGAGGACAACTCTACCTAGTATAGAAGGGTGGGCAGTGGGAGACACATGGAGAAGAACATAAAATAATTTCATAGACTCCTCAGACCTGAAGGGGACAAATAACCAAGTCCATCCCTGTGTTTCTGGATGGGCATACGGGGCCATCATCCTTCTCTTAGTCAAAAGGATAGATAATCATCTCCTCCTTTTCTCTGATCACAGAGACACAACATGATTTCATCAAGAAAAGATTATGTCATATTAACTGCATTTTCTATTTTGCTATCAGAAAAGCTTGTCCCTGGCCCCTGGTAGGTCAGGGCAATATAGTAGATAGAGTTTACCTAAATTTTAGCAAAGCATTAGGCAATCTCTCATGCTATTTTAATGGACAATATTAAGGGTATATGGGCCTCATGAGAGTAGGGTTAGGTGGATTCAGAAATGGATGATTGGACAGACCTATGATTAGTTATGAATGGTTCTATGTTGACTTGGAAGGAAGTCTATAGCAGAATGAGCCAACTATCTGTGCTTGACTCTATGACAATTAACATTTTTTCTCAATGGCTTGCAGAAAAGCATATATTGGCATGTTTACTGAATTTCCAGAAGATGCCAAGTTAGGAAGGATGGGTAACTTTGAATGAGTGAGTAAGGATCTCAAAAGACCTTGGATTGGTTGGGACACTCAAGCGTATCTAATTATATGGAATCACAGGTTAAGACTTAAAGTGTTCAAAAAATGACCTCCCAAGAGCAAGATGGAAGGAGGTGTGGCTAAATAGTAATTAATCTAAAAAAGAGCATTTTATTGAAATCCAAGATAAATGTGAGTCAACAATTTGTACAGCACCAAAGGGGGAAAACCAGACACAAAAATCTAACACAATCTTGGGCTGCACAAGGAAATATTGGGGGTTTAGGATTTAGATGTGAGAGTCTTGCTGTTCCAGGCCCTGGTCAGATCCCATCTAGAGTGCTCCATGCAATTCTGGGTGCTACATTTTAGAAAGGTCATTGCTAACCCTGAAATATGTCCAGAGAAAGGCAAGCAGAATGGTAAAGGAATTCAAGATCATGCCATATGAAGATCAATTGAAAAAATTGGGGGAGGATGTTTAGCCTGGAGAAAAGAAGACTAAAGTGGACATAATCGCTTGTCTTTAAGTATTTGAAGGCCTGTCTTGTGGAAGAGGGATTAGAGAGAGTTGCTAAGCTTGGCCCCAGAGGCCAAAGCAAGATGCAATGGATGGGAGTTGCATGGAAGCTGTTAGAATTGATGCTTATGGAAAAAATTCTTAACAATTAGAGCCTTGGAAAGTAGTGAGTTCCACCTCATTAAAGGTCTTCAAGGGAGGCTGATTGACCTGGAGATGCTTATTTATGCCACAGACTGCACCCCATGGCCTCTCAAGTCCCTTGCAATGCTGAGATTCTCTCATTCTGTAATTCTAATAAAGGCTCGCACTTATATAGTGTTTGAAGGTTATATAGTGCTTTCCTCATGCTAGTTACATGAAGCAGATAAAGCAAATATCTTCCCCATCTCATGAATGGAGAACGTGAGTCTCAGAGAGGGCAAGTGATTGCTCATGGTCATATAATTAATACATATAAACACTAATAAATATGTAAATTAATAAATAATACATTGGGATTTGAGCCTCTGGGCTCATCTTTCTCTTCACTACATCACACTACCACTATGAAACATAGGAAGGCAGAGCTATGATATTCAATCACCTTATGACCAACAACACCAAAAAATTCTTCTGCTTGTCTAACCTACAGAAATAATATCGTCAGGTTTCCAGCGTGATTCTTTTCATGTTGTTCTGTCTGACTTTTATGGCTTTAGTTTGGAGTTTCCTTGGTAAAGATACTGGAGTGATTTTCTTCTCCAGCTCATTTTATAGATGAGGAAACTGAGGTAAAAAGGGTTAAGAGACTTGCCCAGGTTCACACAGCTAGTAAGTGTGGGGGGACAGATTTGAACTTATGTCTTCCTAATTCCAGCCCAGGCACCCTATCCATTGGGCTACCTACCTGCTGATTCTTTACATAGGAACCCAAAATTATAACCAGGAGAGATCATAGTGCTGAGTTGGTCTAATCCTCTCAATTGATGAGAAACTGAGACGAGGAGGTTAAGTGACTAGTTCAAGGTCACACAGGTAGTAAGTGGCAAAGCCTGGACTTGAGCCCAGACCCTCTAACTCTAAATCCTGAGCTCTTCCTACTATAACATTCTTCTATCTGTCTAGTGAAGATCTGTTTCAGAAATGTTGCTTCCTCTCATGGCTCCTCTATCTTCTGAAAGCTGGAGTTTCCATTCCCATACCAGGGAGCTGGGAGATTTTTGAGCCTCATGTTATATTTTAATTAATGCTCTTGCTAATGATAGTTACTAATGATGATACCTGATGTTTACACAAGTGCTTATGCACAGAGAGTTCAAAACCCTTTGGAGACATGATCTCATATGTTCTCCAAATTGCTCCATTTCTTTAGTCAGGGGAAACTAAGGCACCCATTGAATCGGGGGCTGATTCAAGGTCACAGAGCATTGCAGGAATTGCACAGAGAAAGGATCTCAGGAGTCTGGCTTTCTTTCCCTCTCTTCCATCAGCCTTACAGGAGCTGGGTGCCGACAGGAGTGATTTATGGCAGAAAAGAGCCGAGTACAAGTGAGCTGCTGTGTCAGCAGCGGCTCCTTGCTACAGCTCCCACCAGTCCTCTCCTAGCCCTCCTCGATGCCTGGCTTTCTCTGCTCCTATCCTTCCTCTTCTGCCACTAAATTCCCACCAGCTCATCCCCTCCTGAGACCACTGCAACCTGATGAAGATGACCAGATTCCCAGCTCCCTCCCTGTCCCACGAACCCTCTTGTACCATTTGAGGGAGGAGTTGATTTTGTTTCCAATAGCAGCTGTGGAGAGGAGGAACTGTCTCCACCTGCTGGGATGTTGTGCTAGGTGAACTCCCTGGCTTTTAAAATGAGGACATGAGAGACCAACTCTCCTGGGGCCAGGAGAGAGGCAGCCCCTTCAGGGATGGGGCACAGCAGAGCTTTTACAATCAGACTATGTAGCAGCCTTAAGACACAAGCAGAGAAGGGCAACCTAATTTCCAAGTGATGCTGGGAAGGACAATTTAGGGTAACAGAACTGCTGGTTAGAGAAGTTCATAGACTGGAAGAGAAAAGTAAACATTGAATTGTCCCTTCCCCAACAATCTTGGGAGTGAGACAAGGAGGAGAGTAGGGGCTTTTAGGAGCAGCAGGGGCCATGATGCCTTTCCCCAAAACATGCACCAACTCCTCGTTCCTTAGCATGCCCCACCCTAACCTACTGAGCTCATTGGACTCATCAAGGTGTAATGGGAAGAGCGCTGGCTTTGAAGTCAGAAGACTGTGGTTTGAATCCTATCTTTGCCACTTAGTAACTGTGGGACAGTTTGCAAATCACCTTGCGCCTCTGGGCTTCAGGCTCCACATACATGAAACAAGGAGCCTGGACTGGGTGACTTTGAAGGTCTCGCTCATCACTGAAATCCTGGGATCATAAATCAGAAGGCCCTGGGAAGGGATTGTAGAGATGAACTGCCTTATTCTGCTTCTATGGAAGCTGGAGCCCAAGGGCATTATGACACACAAATGGTAAGTATCAGCACTGGGATTTGGACGTGGCTTCTCAGACTGCTGATCCGCCCTCAGTTCCACTACACCATAGCTGCCTTTCCATTTACACAGTTTGTTTCTTCAAAGGAAAAACACTTTACCCTAAGACTCATACCTCTAAAAGGGAAGAACACATCAAGTATTATTGACTCAGTTCTTTGCTTTGGAGAAATGGAAGTGATTTGCTCAAGGTCACCCAGCAAATTGAACTAGGAGGGAGGTCCAATTCTTTTAGCTCTGAGCCCAGGGTTCTATACTAATTGCTTGTTCTTTTCATTTGGAAAATTGCTCAAGGGTTCAAAGTCCACAGAGCCTGGCTTGGGAGAAAGAAGAAGAAAACTTTTTGCAATTTTCTCTTTCTTTGGTGCCCTCAGTCCCCACTGGCACTCAGAGCCAAGAAAAGCCTGAGATCTGCCTGAGATCATCTCAGGCAGCTGCTAGGGATAAATCTACTTCACTGATACTAGAGTGCATCATAGAAGCTAGGCCATCACCGGTTCTCTTGACTAATGTTTTGCCACTAGACTCTGAAGACTCTGGAGGAAAAAAGCAAGGCTGGCAGCTTTGCACAGCTCTGCCTTACTTAAATCCAATTCACTTGAAAGTCAAGACGTCACCCTCCTGATGGCATCAATCCTCTTTGAGAACAAAGGATGAACTACAACAAACAATCATAGCAAAAAAGAATAATGGATTTAGAGCTCTTTACAGTTGGCAAAGTATTATCATTCCCATTTTACAGATGAGGAAATTGAGGCTTAAAGAAGTAGTTTTTAAAAAACAAACAAACAAGCAGTGAAATGCTGAAATTTAGGTCCAAACCCAAGTGTTCTGTGTCAATGACTTTCTGTTCATACCCAGCCTCTCTTTTTCCATCCCTAAGACTGTTTTCCTGACTGTAAAAAGCTTCAAAGATCTAGAACTTTGTCAGAGGCTTCCTAATCCAGGCCCCTCGTTTAAAGATGAGAAAACCCATGTCATGGAGCCTAAGTGACCCAACTAGGGAACATCTAGGGGACAAATGTCTGAGGCAAAATTTGAATTCAGGTCCCCTGCCTGCTATACCCACTTCCATTTAGGTGGCTTAGTGGTTAGAGCACTAGGCCTGGAAGACCTTAGTGCAAATCTAACTTTGGGCATTTACTGGATGACCCCGGGCAAGTCACTTAACCTCTATTTGCCTCAGTTTCCTCAACTACAAAATAAGGATAATAATAGCATAGGGTTGTCAAGGGGATCAAATGAGATAATATTTGTAAAGGTCTTAGCATCATGCCTGGCATATGGTAGGCACCATATAAAATGCTTACTCCCTTACTCCCTTCCCCTCCCCCATCTTCTTATCTTGTGCACTATCCAGTGCCTTTTTCTTTTGCTCAATTCTGAACTTCAGGCTACACCCAGATTTATTTCAATTAATCAACAAGCTTTTAATACACTTATACTGTAAACCAGGTGCTGGGCTAGGTGCTGGTCCCATTCCTATTGTGTCAGAAACTTACAGGATAAATTGGATTGGGACAAGGGGGGATGTTGTGGGTAGACCATGTCCTCTAGATACAAGTGGCAAAGGGGAATGCAGCTTGGGTTTATTGGTAAGAAATGGGAGGGGGACTTGAGGTCATAAGATTAAGAACCCAAATGGACTAAGGACCACCTAATGCATTCCCTTCTTTTTACAAATGATTAAACAAGTACAGTGGCCTATATTAGGTTACTTGCCCAAGATCACACAGATATTAATTAGTAGAGTTGGGATTTGAATAGAGGTCCTTTGGGAGCCCTGTGGCACAGTGGGTAGAGTGCTGGTCCAGGAGTCAGGAAGATTCATATTGGTGAGTTCAAACCTGGCTCCTTTGTGATCCTGGGCAAGTCACTTAACCCTGTTTGCCCCAGTTTCCTCATCTGTCAAATAAACTAGAAGAGGAAAAGGCAAACCGCTCTAGTATCTCTGCCAAGAAAACCCCAAATGAGGTCATGGAGAGTCAGATACGACTAAACAGCAACCTTCAAATTCAAGACTCATTCCATTCTAATTGTACAGCTTTCCTAAAGCTTATTCCAATGTCCTTCCCTATATGCTCCTAGGAAAACAAAATGATGGACCAATAGAGTACTGGGAAAGAACCCGAGGGAAGGAAAAGAGTTATCAGGGAGTTGGCCAGGCCATGGGAGTCTCTCTTAGGGATTGCTCTGTAACTGAGGGACTGGAAAAGAGAGAGAGGAAGAGTGAAAGGGGTGTGGTTGGGGATGCTGCTTGGCTGCATTCATTGATTGTAGAGCTGAAAAGGTCCTTAGCTGTCATCCAGTCTAACCCTCTTATTCTTTTTTTTTTTTTTTTTTTTTTTTAAATTAATTTATTAGTTTAGTTTCAGTTGACAAGATTCAATTCCATAGTTCCTTGATTTTCAAATTTCCTTTACTTCCCTCCCCCCTCCCCTCATGACATCATATAGTACAGTATAGGGTCTGCAAATGCATTCATATTAAACATTATTCCAATTACAAAGGCATATAGTACTAGGTGGGATGAAAGATGGTAAGGAAGAAGTACAACCAAACAATGAGAAGAACAAGATCATTTAGTTTGCTTCCATCAGGATTCAGGCTCAGTTCTTTCTAGTTATATCTCTGGATGGCACATTTCTCACTTTCTTGAGTCATTCGGGATTAACTTATATCACTGCATTGCTGAAAAGAGTCCAGTCTGTCATAGTTGGTCGTCACAGATATGGTATGTCTGTGATTGTATACAAATTTCTTCTGATTCTACTCTTCTCGCTCAGCATCAGTTTGTATAAGTCTCTCCAGGTAATTATGAAATCCGTCACCTCCTCATTTCTTATAGCACAATAAAATTCCATTACATTCATATACCACAACTTGTTTAGCCATTCCCCAATTGATGGGCACTCCTTTAGTTTCCAATTCTTTGCAACCACAAAAAGGGCTGCTAAAAATATTTTTGTACATATGGTTCTTCCTCCCACTACTATGATCTCTTTGGGATATAACCCTAGGAGTGGTATGGCTGGGTCAAAGGGTATGAAATTATTTATAATCCTTTGGGCATAATTCCAGATTGCTCTCCAGAATGGTTGGATAAATTCACAACTCCACCAGCAATGTATTAGCGTTCCAATTTGCCCACAACCTCTCCAGCATTTGTCACTTTCTTGTTTTGTCATCTTAGCCAATCTGACTGGAGAGATGTGGTATCTCAGAGTTGTTTTGATTTGCATTTCTCTAATTAATAGTGATTTAGAGCATTTCTTCATATGCTTATAGATATCTTTAATTTCTTTCTCTGAAAACTTCCTATTCATATCCTTTGACCATTTCTCAATTGGGGAATGACTTGTATTCATATAGATTTGGCTCAATTCTCTATAAATTTTAGAAATGAGTCCTTTATCAGAGACACAGGTTGTAAAAATTCTTTCCCAATTTCCCACCTCCCTCTTGATCTTGGTTACATTGGCTTTGTTTGTGCAGAAGCTTTTCAATTTAATGTAATCAAAATTATCCATTTTGCATTTTATAATGCTCTCTAATTCTTGTTTGGTCCTAAAATCTTCCCCTCTCCACAGATCTGTCAGGTAAACTATTCCTTGCTTTCCCAAATTGCTTACAGTATCATCCTTTACACCTAGATCATGCACCCATTTAGACTTTATTTTGGTATATGGTGTTAGATAGTGATCTATGCCCAGTTTCTGCCATACTGTATTCCAGTTTTCCCAGCAGTTTTTGTCAAATAGTGCATTCTTATCCCAAAAACTGGGGTCTTTGGGTTTATCGAACAATAGATTGCTATATTCATTAACTGCTGGGTCTCCTGCACCTAATCTATTCCATTGATCCACTACTCTACACCTCTGCCAGTACCAAGCAGTTTTGATGACTGCTGCTGTATAATACAGATGAAGATCTGGCATAGCTAGTCCACCTTCCCTAGCATTTCTTTTCATTAATTCCCTTGATATTCTAGACCTTTTGTTTTTCCAAATAAATTTTGTTATTATTTTGTCTAACTCTACAAAGTAGTTTTTTGGTAAATTGATTGGAATGGCACTAAATATATAATTTAGTTTGGGTAAAATTGTCATTTTTATTATATTAGCTCGACCCAGCCACGAGCAATTGATATTTTTCCAACTACTTAGATCTGATTTTATTTCTGTGAGAAGTGTTTTGTAGTTGTGATCATATAGATTCTGGGTTTGTTTTGGCAAGTAGATTCCCAAATATTTTATAATGTCTACAGTGACTTTAAATGGGATTTCTCTTTCTATCTCTTGCTGTTGAGTTTTATTAGAGATGTACAGGAATGCTGAGGATTTATGTGGGTTTATTTTATATCCTGCAACTTTGCCAAATTTATTTATTGTCTCAAGTAATTTTTTACTTGATTCTCTAGGATTCTCTAAGTATATCATCATATCATCTGCAAAGAGTGACAGCTTGGTCACTTCTTTGCCTAATTTGATTCCTTTGATTTCTTTTTCTTCTCTAATTGCTACTGCTAACGTTTCAAGTACCAGATTGAATAAGAGGGGTGATAGTGGACACCCTTGTTTCACTCCTGATCTTATTGGAAAGGCTTCTAGTTTATCCCCATTGCATATAATACTTGCTGATGGTTTTAGATAGATGCTAGCAACTATTTTAAGGAAGGCTCCATTTATTCCTATACTTTCTAGTGTTTTTAATAGGAATGGATGTTGTACTTTGTCAAAAGCCTTTTCTGCATCTATTGAGAGGATCATGTGGTTTTTGCTAGTTTTGTTGTTGATATGCTCAATTATATTGATGGTTTTCCTAATATTAAACCATCCTTGCATTCCTGGAATGAATCCTACCTGATCAGGGTGTATTATTTTTGTGATAAGTTGTTGGAGTCTTTTGGCTAATATTTTATTTAGAATTTTTGCGTCTAAATTCATGAGGGAGATTGGTCTATAATTTTCTTTCTCTGTTTTATCTCTTCCTGATTTAGGAATCAGTACCATATTTGTGTCATAGAAAGAGTTTGGTAGGACTCCTTCTTCACTAATTTTACCAAATAGTTTGTAGAGTATTGGAATCAATTGTTCTTTAAATGTTTGATAGAATTCACTAGTGAACCCATCTGGCCCTGGAGATTTTTTCCTAGGGAGTTCATTGATGGCTTGTTTGATTTCTTTTTCTGAGATGGGGTTATTTAGGTAATTCACTTCCTCTTCAGTTAATCTGGGCAATTTGTGATTTTGTAAATATTCATCCATTTCACTAAGATTGTCATATTTATGTGCATACAATTGGGAAAAATAATTCCTCATTATTTTTTTGATTTCCTCTTCATTGGAGGTAGATTCACCCTTTTTATTTTTGATACTCATAATTTGGTTTTCTTCTTTCTTTTTTTTATCATATTGACTAAGGGTCTATCAATTTTGTTGATTTTTTCATAAAACCAGCTCTTGGTTTTATTTATTAATTCAATGGTTTTCTTAATTTCAATTTTATTAATCTCACCTTTGGTTTTCAGTATTTCTAATTTAGTACTAAATTGGGGATTTTCAATTTGTTCTTTTTCTAGCTTTTTCAATTGCATGTCCAATTCACTGACCTCCCTTCTCTCTGCTTTAATTAAGTATGCACTCAGGGATATAAAACTTCCCCTGAGAACTGCCTTTAGTGCATCCCACAAATTTTGGTATGTTGTTTCATTATTATCATTCTCTTGAATGAAATTATTGATTGTTTCTATAATTTCTTCTTTGACCCACCAATTTTTTAGGATTAAATTGTTTAGTTTCCAATTAGTTTTTAGTCTATCTTTCCATGGCCCTTTATTGCATATAATTTTTATTGCATCATGATCTGAGAATGATGCGCTTACTATTTCTGCCTTTCTGCACTGGATTGTGAGGTTTTTATGCCCTAGTACATGGTCTATTTTTGAGTATGTACCATGCACTGCTGAGAAGAAAGTAAATTCCTTTTTATCCCCATTCAGTTTTCTCCAGAGATCCATCATATCTAGTCTCTCTAAGATTCTATTCACCTCCTTAACTTCTTTCTTGTTTATTTTGAGGTTAGATTTATCGAGTTCAGAGAGGGGGAGATTAAGGTCCCCCACTAGTATAGTTTTGCTATCTATTTCTTCCTCTAATTCCTTTAACTTCTCCTCTAGGAATTTGGATGCTATACCACTTGGTGCATATATATTAAGTAGTGATATTGCTTCATTCTCAATGGTGCCTTTTAGTAGGATATAGTTTCCTTCCTTATCTCTTTTAATTAGATCTATTTTTGCTTTTGCTTTATCTGAGATAAGTATTGCTACCCCTGCTTTTTTTACTTTAGCTGAGGCATAATAAATTTTACTCCAACCTTTTACCTTTACCCTGTGGGTATCCCTTTGTTTCAAATGTGTTTCTTGAAGACAGCATATTGTAGGATTATGGTTTTTAATCCATTCTGCTATCCGCCTCTGTTTTATGGGAGAGTTCATCCCATTCACATTCACAGTAATGATGACTATCTGTCTCTTCCCTTCCATCCTATTCCCTCCCCTGTTTATGTTTTTGTTTCTTCCTTCTCCCTTCCCCTCCTTGAAGTTTTCCCTTTTGACCACCCCCTCCCTCAGTGTTCCCACCCAGTGACCCCCCTTCTTAACCTACCCTCTCCCCTTACTACTATTTCCCTCCCTTATAATCCCTCCCTTTAGTCTCCTCCTTTTCACCCCCCCCCTTACCCTCCCACTATCTATAGGACACAACAAATTTTTATACTTATCAGAGTAAATTACTCCCCGTTTGATTCCAAACCAATGAGAGTAAATTTCAAACAATGCTCCTCTCCCTCCCTCCAATTCCTCTATTTAATGAATTTATGTGTCTATTCACGTTAGATTCTTAAACTTCACTGATTAATTTGATCCTTCTTTGAACCAGAACCAGTGAGAATAGTGTTTAAATGATGTTCCTCTCCCTCTTACTTTCCCTTCTTCTATAGTGTGTTTTGATGCCTCTTCAGATGGCATATTTTACCTTTTCCTAGCTCATCCTTTCCTTTTTCCCATTACAGTACCATTGATCCCCTTAATAGTCTTTTTTTTTAGACTCCATGTTAGTGCATTCATACCCACACCCTCTAAGTATAACCCTTTTGCAGGTCATGATAATCATAGAGATTTCAAATATTGACAGTTATCAGCTCCACATATAGGGATGTGAACATTTTGCTCTTGTTGCATCCCAAGTAATGAGCTTGTGTTTGTGGGTGTGGGTATGTGCACTTCTGCATGTGTGAGTCTATGTTACCCTTGTTTACCTTTTTATGTTCTTCTGGAGTCTTGTAATTGGAGATCAAATTTTCCATTGAGCTCTGGCTTTTTCATTAGGAAAGTCTGGAAGTCCCTTACTTCATTAAACGTCCATCTCCTTGCCTGAAAGATTATGCTCAGTTTTGCCGGGTAGTTAATCCTTGGTTGTAGTCCTAGCTCTCTTGCCCTACGAAATATCAAATTCCAGTCCCTCCGCTCTTTTAATGTAGAAGCTGCTAGGTCCTGTGTGATCCTAACTGTAGTTCCTCGATATTTGAATTGTTTCTTTTTGGCTGCTTGTAGAATTTTTTCTTTAATCTTATAATTCTGGAATTTGGCTACTATATTTCTTGGAGTTTTCAGTTTGGGATCTCTTTCAGGAGGAGTCCGGTGAATTCTATCAATAGCTATTTTATCTTCTGATTCCAGGACCTCAGGACAGTTTTCTTTGACAATCTCTTGGAGGATGTTGTCTAGACTGCTTTTCTCATCATGGCTTTCTGGTAGACCAATAATTCTTAGGTTGTCTCTCCTGGATCTGTTCTCTAGGTCAGTTATTTTTCCAGTGAGATATTTTACATTTTCTTGCAATTTTTCGATCATCTTGTTTTTTTCGATTGACTCCTGCTGCATCATAGAGTTCTGAGTTTCAGTTTGGTTGTATCTAATTTTTAGTGAATTATGGTCTTCAATAAGTTTTTGAAGTTCCTTTTTTAGGGAGGTATTTTCTTTTTCCAAGTTGGTCATTGCCTCCCTGATTTGGTCTTTGAAATTTTTCTTAAGCTCCTCCAGGAATGTTATTTGGGCTTGAGACCAGATCATGTTTCCTTCTGTGGTCTCTGGTGTGGGCAGAGAGTCTATATTGTCCTGTGTGTTTTGTTGTTCTTGCCCTGCATAGTATGCTCGAATAGACTTTCTTGCCTTCCCCTTCTCCTTTTCAGCTTCCTTCCTTCCCATTGTGACTTCCTGTTTCTTAGTGTCTCAGGCTATGAGTTTGGGGCCTGATCCTTGACTTTGAATACCTCTGGGTGGCTAGTTTATGGCTAAGTCAGGGAAGTCAGTGAGGAATGTAGATGTGTAGGTGGGGATGAGTCTGACCACTTCAGATTTCTGCCTCTATACCCCTGGGCTATAAGTAGGCTTTTGTTGGTGAGGTGAGGTGGGGCTTGTTGGGTCCCCTCCCTCTCTTCTCTTTAGATTCCTGGCTGACTCAGTTACACCCTTTCTTGGAGATTCTCAAGCCTGAAGCTATTTCCATTAACTTGGGATTTCAATCTGGGTGGGAGACTTATCTTTGGGTTTTCTGCTTCATGAAGGAGGGATGGGAGGATCGGAGCAGCTAGAATTTACTTTGCCATTCCAGCCCCTGTATCATACAGGCAGGCAGTTTCTAAATTTCCAGGCTGGGGGCTGAATGCAGCCTGAGAAGCCACTCTCTCCACTGGGGGCCCGACTCTCCTACCTGGCTCCAATGATCCGTTCCCTCTGCGAGATGACTGCGATTCGTCCTTGGTAAGTCTGCAGGCTGGGGCTTTTTCTCTCTCTGGTGTAGTCTGCTTGCCTGCTCTTAGGTCTGAGCTGTGCAGACCCCACGCGCTCTGCGCTCGACCTGTGCGGGCACTCTGGGCAACCTCCTGTGCTGGATTCTGCCACACTCTGTCTTCCACTGGGCTTCGTCACTCTGGAATCTGCTCAGATTTACCCTTTTGGACTTAGTGACAGAGGAGCTCAGCGAGGTTACTGCTTCCTTTCCGCCATCTTGGCTCCGCCCCCTAACCCTCTTATTCTGCCACCTGATGACACTTAGCCTCCTTGTTCTTCCTACTGGACACTCCATTTTCCAACTCCATGAATTTTATTAGTTGTCCCCTATGCTTGGAATGCCTCATACACTTACTAGCCATGTAACCCTGGGCAAGTCACTTAACCCTATTTGCCTCAGTTTCCTTATCTGTAAAAAGAACTGGAGCAGGCAATGGCAAACCAGTCCAGTATCTGCCAAGAAAACCCCAAATGGGTCACGGGAGTCTGACATGTCTGATGATGACTGAACAGCAAAATGTCAAGCAAAAAGCCTGACCCTGGCTTCCTTTAAGTTCCAGATAAAATTCTACCTTCTAAAAGAAGCCTTTTCTGATCCCCCTTACTTCTAATGTCCTCTCTCTGAGATTACCCCTGGTTTATCTCATATAGATCTTGTTTTTATATGGTGGTTTGCATGTTTTCTCCCCCTTCAGACTTTGAGCTCCTTGAGAATACAGACTATTTTGTGCCCTTTCTTTGTATCCTCATTCCTTAGCATAGTTCACAGAGTAGGTACTTTATAAATGCTAGTTGACTAAGTAAACGAAGGTTCAGAGAACCAGTCATTTGCCCAAGGTAACCTAGGAAGTAAATGGAAAATCTGAGATTAAAACCATTACCTTCTGACTCTAAATTCAATACAAAGGAGAACTTTCTTCCTTCATCTCCCCTTCCCCTTGAAATGATTGGGGAAGGCTCGAAGAGAAAACAAGGCTTCCTGGAGACCCTCGCCTATTCCCCAAACCATCGTTAGTTCCTTATCCATTCTATCTAGTGCACGTTTCTCAGTTCGGTCTCCCAGCTTCCCTAAACTTCCTTAGATTCATCTAATACAAAGCATTAGACAATCCCCACTCTTAATGAGCTTGCATTAGTGGGTAGCTGAACTGGAACTTAATCCCATGATATCTTACTTCCCCATCCAATGTTCACTCAGTGTCATGTTGAGGGTGACATTTTTTTTGCCCAGGGTCGTTACACATTAAGTTGGCAACAGAGCCAAGACTAGAACCCATGTTGTGTGATGCCCAAATCTATTGCTCTTTCAGCTAGACCATACCGAGTTGGCCCTGGTTGTTTGCTTGGTGAGAAGAAGGCCAGTTTCAGAGGGAAGAGGAGTGTAGACTGAATGAGAAAAGAGTACTTTGACATGGAGGCATTGGCCCTGGGCCTGCTTCAGCTTAGCTATGACCACCCCCTCCCCCCCCCCCGCCCCAATGTCTTGCTCATCTCTGGCTTAACCTAACAAGGCCCTCACATAGCAAGGGAGGATGACAGACATGTGTCCTTTAAGCAACATTGGGAAATACTGCTCACGATCCAAGGTGGGGGTGAAAATGGAAAAATGACATCACTTCTCACCCTCATCTACTTGAAGGGGCCCTGTCCCTGTCCTACCTGTCACCTGTGGCTTGTGCCAGGAGGATGTCAATTTTATTTTTTCAATTCCCCACATATCTGATAGGAGGGAATGTTGAGCACAACATAAATGTGGGCCAGGATCCACATTTTTTTCAGTTGTTTGAAAGGCAAGGTTAAGGTTGTCTCATCTCCAGGGGGAGGGAAAAGATTAGTTACATCACCAAGCCCTGGAGCAAGCTGGGAGAACATCAGACTGCTTGGTTTCTAAGTCTTTCCTATACCTGTGGTTCATTCCACTGGAGACAGAGATCAGAGAGCTGCATGAAGCAGGAAAGAAAGGGGCTGGGTATCAGGAGGAACTTCCTGATGATATTACACAGAACTTGTGATTTTTTGAAAACAGAATGTGACCCAGTCTGTCCTTTTTGGATTAGGGGTAAGCTTTTCCTGGAGGTTATGCAAAGGAATCTATCTATAAGATCAAAAGCATCTTCCACCCTCACCTTTTGGTGAGGTGGGGAAGGTCTTCTGTAGAGTTGGGTCCCTGGGGGATGGGAAGTCACAGACCCTGCATCTTTGTAGTTCTAGCCTCCCATTCAATCTCTTCTAGTCAGCAACCAGCAGAACCAAAGTTCAGGCAGAAACTTGTCCAACTGGATTGCCAAGCACACCAAGGTTATCCGTCACCCCTCTTGACAGAAGCTGAGCAAGACAGTATGTGGATGCCAACACTGTTAGTCTGGGTGTTGAGTGGGAAGCAGGGTGTTCACTGCCTATCAGGGCAATATATGGCTGATGAGAAACCCTGCATCTAGGAAGGGTGGGGAGGGACAAACAGGAGATGAGAGGGTAGATAGGGCCTTCTCTATGTCATATGTACCATGCCAACAGTACAGAACATGGGCGTGACCTCTGCCTGGTCTCTGTGATGCCACACCCAGCTCTACCTTGACCAGTCTTAGGGCCTGAGACTCTAGGACCACGGAACACCGTCTGAGGCCTGCTTGAGTTCTTAGCTCCTGGTTCTTGACATGGTCGTAGTGTGACCAGGCACAAATCATGTATCTGAATAAGGTGACATTAAGGGAAACCTTCATGTGTGGAAGAAGAGTAAGACACCAAGATGTGTGAGCCTTCAGGCTGTCTCTGTATAGTTCCTCAAAAGCTAGAGGAAAAATAGCCAATTCTGTCAACTGGTTAGTAAAGCTACATTAGACCTAATTGGTTATTCTTATTTTTTCATTAAATGGATGAGTTGGTTTCTTGGCTATTTTGAGCATATCAATCAGTTGTTTAGAAGTTACATTATCATTTTCCGGGTGTTCAGCCTTTTATCCAAGGTGTTCAATAAAAGTAGAGCCTTCATAGTATATGGTCTGATCAGGGAAATTGATACCTGATGGAAAACTACCAAAGAAAAACAAATACTATGAAAACTAGTGGACAGATAGTCCTGACTTTCCTGATCTTTGTGTTTTACTGTCTGACCCTGAGAGCTTTCTCCTTCACAATCAACCCTATAACCTTTTCATAGTTTTCTTATCATTTAAGAAAGAGGGGGAAGAGAAGGGAAGAAGCCTTTGTTAAGTGCTTGTTATGTGTTAGACACTGTTAAGGGCTTTACAGATACTAAGAAGGAGAAAAAGAGAGAAAAAAGAAACCAACTTTTGATTATCCAGGTCTAATAATGTGACCAAGAGATCCCAGACAAGTAAACCCATAGATGATCAAAAACATCATAGCTTCGACCTTCTTCCCCTTCATTCTCTTAAGTTAGACTAGTAATTCAAAGGTGCCAAATCTTATGGTTTGAGTTTCCTCACCCTCCTTCCAGTTTGCAGGGCATTTGGAGAGGCATTGGCAGAGTCTCTGCCACCCATTGTGAGATGGCATCAGCTCCTACTGGCATTACTGAGAGAGAATTGGCACTGACTGGCCTGAATGTGCAGAGGATAAGGACAGTAGAGGAGTGGGTGGAGATTTCTTCTTGGCTCCTCAAACCTATTGCCACAAAACTTGGCATATTTGGATGGCTTTTGAAGCCCAGACGGAGAATTAGCAGGCAAGAAGAATTCCTGAGCCAGTGCCAAGTTGGTTACTTGGTTCTGCCCACAGAAAGAAATTTGTTCCTTGGCAGAGAGTTAGGGTCAGCTCGAAGGATGAATCATCACCCATGGAATCACTGAGTTGGAGCTAGAAAGGACATTAGGTCTCTTCAGGTTCAATGTCCTCTTTTTATAGATAAAGAAATGAAGGCCAAGGATAGGACACTCCCTACACCCTCCTCCCCTCTGTAGTTCAGCTTTTGCTTGGAGTATCTGTGAGGGTCAGTATATTTGTACTTTAAGGGGGAGGAATGGGGATTCAACTGGAAGTGGGGAAAAAAGATTTATCCAGCCCACAAGTTTGCTATTATGAGACTTCTTTTTTTCCCAGACTGGCTTTGTTGAGGTCCCAGGCTGTCCTCATCCTTTTCTCATAGACTCTCAGAGTTGGATTTCATAGACTCAAAGATCATCTCATTCAAACCACAGCCTCCCCCTTCCATTTTATAGGCAGGGAAACTGATGCCTAGAGAGATCTTGGTTACATTTCCCTTGCCTCCTAGACACATACTCTTTCATCGGGCCATACTAGTAATTCCCTGTTCCCATATCTTTTTTTATTCCAAGGCTCATAGGAGAGAGCAGAGTCCAAAATTTAACAGAGAAACTATTTTCTTAGGGGAGAAGAGAAGGCCTTTTGTTGGGATTTTAGACTTTCTTCCCTCCCACACCTCTCCCAACTTACTACCTTTTTACTTACCCACTTGCATTTCTACCAGGCTAACAGTATTGGTTGGAATTGGTCAGTCTTGAGATGACATTGCTTTTTCCTAGCCTGTCTCTACTTCCTAAACAGAAACCTTGTTCTAGTGTAAGGAAAAGAACTCTTATTGGTTTCAAAAACAAGGGATTTGGGTTGCATTCTGATTCTTCTATTTATAACCTCTGTGACCTTGGACTGGTTCCTTTCCTTCTCTGAACATCAGTTTCCTATTAGTAAAATAAAGGTGCACAATGCCTGGCACATAGTTGGTGCTTAATAAATGTTTATTGATTGATTCATCAATTGGCTAAAACCTCCATTTAAGATGTACATTCTATGATGGTGCATACATTTTGTCATTGTGGCCAAGGGGTTAAACTGGTTGCTGTTGTTCCTTCTCTTCTTAAAGAAGACCAATGACATCAGGAGGGTGATGTCTTCTTGACTTGTAAGTGAAGTGGATGTTGAGAGAGGGCTGGCTGTGCAAAGCTGTCAGTCCCACTCTCCTCCAGAGTCATCTGGGTCCAGTGGCAAGACACAGGTCAGGAAGACCAGCGATGGCTTTGGATGCAGGGGGAGACCTTGGCTTTTTTAAGCTAGGTCTTTCCAGGTTGAAACTGATGGGTGAGGCTAGGATGACAGAGAGAAGCCTAGGCGAGAATCAGCTTGTGTCCAAGGATATAGGATCTGCAAATATATTAGTGGTTTAAGAGAAGGTCTAAGGACTGCTTTCCCATTCTCTCTGCAACCCTAGTAAGGAACATCTGAATAATCTGGGAAGGATTGGACACACAAAAGAAACAGAAGAAGCAACAGAAAAACAAGGAGCATTAGGAAAGATAATAACATTATAGCTGCTGCTGAGAGATAAAGAAAAGTTGGACTCCAGAGAAAGGATGGGGCTGAAGTGTTCTCTCAGCTTGAACATGGTCTGCACAGGGCCCCAGAGGGATGGCTTGATCATGGCTATAGCCAAAAATGGAGTATGCTAATGTACTGTTCAGTCCTTCTAGATCTGGGAGAGGGAAGAAATGGAGTTAATTAAAGAATGAGCCTGGAATTGCCATGGAAGCCTTGCCTTAAGTAGAATCATAAAGATGGAAAGAAACCTTGAAAATGATCTGTTCCTGGGATCAGGAGAATTAAATGTTGAAGGGGACCTTAGAAGACGTCTGGTCATAGGATCATAGCATCTTTAGACAGAGCTTGAGGAGGCCTTCAAAATCATTTAGTCCAACTCCCTCAATTTACAGATGAGAAAATCAAGACGGAAAGAATCCAATTGGCTTGCCCACATGTGACAAGTAGTACAGCTCTGATATGCCAGATTCTGTAACTTTAAATCAAATATTCTTTCAAATATGCTTTTTTTTGCCCATGAGGGAATGGCTACATGTGAATAAGAAAGTTTTAGAACTGTACCTTCCTAACATATTTCCACAAATTAAAGCCTCCAGTATTCATGTACTAACTCCAAAGACAGTCCCCAGGAAATCATGCATCTCTCTGGGTAAAGGGGAAAGAGACCACCCAGGCACAAGATAAAAGATGAAAGATTCTGTTTCTTTTCCTTCCTCTGCTCCCAGTTCTGAGACAGACCAGCCAGTGCGATTTATTTTTGACAAACCTATCTGCATTATAAATTATATTGAGGATGGAATTGTTACATTAAATCAAAGTTAATTTTCGGCTGCTGTTTGGGTGCCATAAATAATCAACTCCAGGGCAAGGTTATGGACTGAAGTTGCCCAAATTATGCTAATGAGTATGATTAAACTTTTGAATTATAAGTTTCCACAAGAATAACAATCAGTAAGAATTTCCATTCCCCCTCCCCCACCCCGCCTTAGTCTTTGCAGCTTTGTGCTATAGCTACTATCAAATATAAATAACAATATCAGTTTTAAAGAGGCAAGCTAAACCCTTTGGGGCATATTCTATTCTCTTTCCCGGTGCTCAGCTCCCGCAGATATTGAGGAAGGCTTAGACAACGTGTCTCAGGCAAGCAGAGATTGATGGGAGATTGGGACGTGAAACCGGGCTAGGATGGGAGATACACAAATGTACTCTCCTCCAAAATGGGGAGGGGATTTTCCAGTTCTAACAGAAGCATTAATTAAATTCTGCCTGGGTCTGCTTGGTGATGGACACCAGAAACCCTGCTGGGCCTTTGAAGGGGAGTCCCCTCCCCAGTGTAGGCAGGGATTTGCCTGAGGGTACAGAGGCATCTCTTCTTGGGCCGACTCCGGGGTCTTTCTGTTTGTTCCTTTCCTTTCCTGGGCTTTGATTTATTATTTCAGAATCAGTTGAGCCCTAGGAAGGTAGGATTTAGGGCTAGAAGAAACCCTAGACACCTTTTAGCTCAATATCCTGGACAGATGAGGAACAGTCCAGAGAGGCACTTGGAGCTTGTCCAAGTTCACACAGATAGGAAGAGGCAGAGCTGAAAGCTGAACCCAGGACCTATGTCATGCTCCCATTTTACAGCTGAGGGAACTGAGGGACAGAAAAGGCTTGGGGCAGCTAGGCAGTACAGTAGACAGAAAGCTGAATTCAGAGTCAGGGAGACCTGAGTTCAAACATTGCCTTAAACACTCATTAATGGCGTGACCCTGAGCAAGTCACTTAAACTTCTTTGTGTGTCAGCTTCTTCATCTGTAAACTGAGCCAGCTGGACTTGGTGATTTTGAAGATCCAACTTTAAATCCACAATCCTATGTCGTGACTCTTCCAAGGTCACACGACTACCCAGTGACAAGAAGACCCCTAATCTTCCAACTGGTTTGGAATATCTTTTACACCTCACCACCCCTCAGCCATATCCTATAGACCACAGTGAAGCTTAATAAGGTGTTTCCCACTTTCTCAGTCTGGAAGAAAGGGGCCAAGAAACAGTCATTTTTCAACCTTTCTAGCAGCATGGTTTGGACACCTTTTATCATTGCCTGCTCCTGAGAGAGGTTCATCTCGGGATGGCTTTCTCAGGCTGGAGCCGGTACCATAGAGATAGCAGGTCAGTCCTGAGGTTAGGATGCGGTTGGAGTGGTCATTGTTTATCAGGGTTTCAATTTCATTGCCATGACAACCCACACAAGTCATTGTCTAAGCCTATGCCTTTGTGCAGAGGTATCTAAGAAACACTTACCTGCCCTGGGTCCCCTCTTCTCTCTCAGCCTGATGGGGTGAGAGCAGATCATTCGCCAATTTCAGCTGTTCCTTTCTTTTCTGCTAGTGTTGAGGGTGTCCTTATTTTCTCCACCACTTACCTAGAAATTGTTTTCGAAAAGTGTCTCATTTTCACTGAATACGGTCCAGGATGATAGGAAACACTACTCTCTCTGAATTTGTTCATTCGTCCCCGCTCCACTGTTTGGAAAGCTTCCTTCCTACTGTGACCATTGATTTTTGGGAACCATCATGGTATAGTGGGAAGAATGATCAGCTTAGGAGTCAGGCAGCCTGGAAAATGGGATGGAGGGGAAAGAGCATGGAGTTTGGGGGTAGAACATCTGGGCTAAGGTCTTGCCTCTGCTATTTGCTAACTGCTTGCTACCTGTCCTCAGACAGGTCACTTCCCTTCATGTCTCTCCATTTTCTTGTCCATAAAAACAAATGGTTCAATCTTTTTCTTTTTCTTTTTTTTTAAGGGTTTGATCTTTAAGGGAAAAGGTATCAGAGATCCTTTTCAGGGCCAAATCCCTACTCTGTCACCAGTTCATTGGGTGACCATGAAGCATCATGGTACTCATAGCTCAGAGTCCTGTCAATCTTACTTAGCCACTTAAAACCTGTGTGAGGTTTAGGCAAGTCACTGAGCCTGCCTGGGTCTCAGTTTCCTCATTGGTACAATGGTGATGTTGTGGTAGACTAGAACTAGAAGACATCTGAGGTTCCTTCCTGCCCTAAATCTATGATAATGTGATATCACTTGACC
Organism: Gymnobelideus leadbeateri; assembly: GCA_011680675.1. Classification (NCBI taxonomy): domain Eukaryota; kingdom Metazoa; phylum Chordata; class Mammalia; order Diprotodontia; family Petauridae; genus Gymnobelideus; species Gymnobelideus leadbeateri. The sequence continues at coordinate 118,181 of WOXC01010473.1, forward strand.
TCCCAGTTTCATTACTTTTTTTTTGGAAGGGCAGTCGGGATTAAGTGACTTGCCCAAGGTCATATGGCTAGTAAGTGTTCCATGTCTGAGGCTGGATGTGAACTCAGGTCCTCTTGACTCCAGGGCCAGTGCTCTATTCATTGAACCACCTAGCTGCCCCTCCAGTTTCATTATTTGTAAAATAGGTATCAAAACACTTGAACTACTTACCTCACAAAGTTGTAAGGAAAGTGCTTCGCAAATTCCAAAGCACTTTATAAATCTGTTATCATTATTATAGGTTATGCTGAGGACTAATTTCCCTTTGTAAATACAGATTATACCTGAGAACATTTTCCATTCCGACACAGTCAATCAAGGAACCATGCCAAGACTGTCCCTTCCCCAAGGATGGTGTCCTATCATCAATGCCAGCCTAGTTAGAGGCCAGCCATCCAGTCTCCTCATCCCAGCCAGGAGAGTGGAGGTCATTTCCCCATGGCTTCACAGTAACCGAGAAGGGATTTGAATTGAGGTCCTTTGCCTTCAACTTCAGGGTGTATAAGCAACCAGGAGTTTCTATTTTGCTGTTTCCCTGTGAAGGAAAGCTTCATGTTTAATTGGGGCTGGTAAGATATTGGCTCTACATCTTGTCTCTTTGGAACCTTCAGAGAACTACCTTGGAAGAGGCACAGGTGCCTATTGAATTTCCCTTTTAGACCTTTGGGCACATTATGATTCTGGGAGCTTGTTTTCCTTTGATTCAGGTAACATGCTAGAAAACTAACTCGTCTTCCATTTGGTACAGTGATTAGGCAGTAGGTCGACACAGGATTGCTTTCCTTCAAGCCACTGGTAAGAGTTCTACTTCATGCCCAGGGCCTCTAGGGAAGGAACTTCAGTCCAAATGATCTCCCTCCTTGGGCAGTCTACAAGCAGTGTTATTGGTTCAGGCATTTCAACTGAGATGACTAGTGGAATCTGACAACTAATGGAACTGATTATGATAAAGGTAATGTTGAACTAGAAAATGTAACAACTCTAGAAATTCAAGTTATTTCAAAAAGCAAAGAGAAGGCTGAGAGACGATGAACTTAGCCTCCTGACTTAGAAGGCTGGGAGGACTAGTCACTATCTTCACCTAAGGACCATGTGAGAGGAAATGGGTGGGAGGAAATGGGTGGACACTAAAATAGAAGGTGCTGAAGTGAGATACCTTCCACCCCCAAAAAAAGCTTCATTTCAGGGTTTTTGGATTCTAATTTAGATGACTGATGAAAATGATAAAGTTATAGAATTACTATCTAGAATATTCATACACAATACAATATACACATATATGGATATAGATACAAATAATTCTGGGGCAGCTACCTGATGCTCAAATTTGTTTTCTTGAATATGCATATCTATCATCCCCTCATTTTACAATAGAGCAGCTAGGTGATGAAGCAGATAGAGTGCTGGGCCTAGAGTCAGGAAGACTCATCTTCCTGAGTTCAAATCCAACCTCAGACACTTACTAGCTGTGTGACCCTGGGCAAGTCACTTAGCTCTGTTTGCCTCAGTTTCCTCATCTGTAAAATGAGTTGCAGAAGAAAATTGCAAACTCTTTCAGTATCTTTGTCAAGAAAACCCCAAATGGGGTCACAAAGAGTTGGACATGACTGAAAACCACTGAATAAAAACAACACATATATATATATATAATTCTATATCTCACATATAATATCCTATATCCATCTCTATCTCATCATTTCTATCTCTTTTTTGTTCTTCATAAGCTAAAATGCTTTCTCTCTAACACTGTTTTTATCTCTGTCACTGTCTATCTCTAACTTTGGGGGCTATTTAGTGACATCTCCATTAACTACCACTACCACTACCATCACCAAATTAATATGAAACCTTCCCTAGTTCCCCTAGGCTGAAAGTGATCTTCCCCTTTTTTGGATTTTTGTAACACTTTGTCTGCTCTTCTCATATTAAGCCTTTAATTATACTTATTTGTACATATCTCTCCCTCTTGTTAGATCATAAGCTCCTTGAGAACAATGACTACCTCCCCTGTGCCTCACACAGAACCTTGAGCATGTCTTGCCACGCTCAAGGAATTCGTCAGCTATCTGCCAACCTATTGGAGATGAAACTCTCCATATTTGGTGAGACTGATGCTCAGCCTTCTGATACTGGACCAAGTCTTCAGAATGGTAGGACCTGTGAGCTCACTCTGCCAGTGTAACTATCAAAAACCCAAGGTCACCTCCATACTGTGACAGATAAGACTTTGAAGAGCTGACCTTGAGCAGAGTAGGTACTTAACAACTGTTTGTTTAATTTAATTAAACATTAATTGTGCTGTGAGTACTTGGTTGAAGAGGAACTAAGTGGGGCATTGGACAAACTGCATCATTTCTATAAAATCTGTCTTAAATTGGTCATTTTATCTGTACTTTGACAGTGTGACAATACTACGTACCCCAATAGGGGAACATTCATTTCTATCTCCTTTAGAATGAATTGGGGGTGCATTTATGCAGCCATCAGGAATATGTATCTTCCTCCCCTAGGATAAGGGTCTGTGAGTTACAGGCAATGGAGGCAGCTGAGCTGTTGGTATGAAAGGTAGGAAGCCGATTTAGGAAAAGATCTAAATTACATTGAAAAAGAGTCCTCCTGCTGTTCTGAACAGCCAAATACCTCCAGTTTGATGGAATAGTCTTGTTATTAAAAATGCATTTTTAAAAATGAAATTGAAAGCAAATCCCTTCAAATAAGATTTCAGCCTTGTCTTAAATCCTAGGGTTTATTTGGAAGTTTCATCTTCTAAAGGCTCTTCACAGAGATGTTCTGAAAAGACCTCAACCCATAATTTACTGGGCATGGCTATGATGACATGGAGAGGCTGGAAAGGCATGTAGAAGTGCGTTGTCCTAGAACTTGAACCTTTCTTCTGGTTCCAAATGTAACATTCTTCCTACTGATGCTACAGTGTAATGATAGAATATTCTGTTAAGTCCTGTACTTTTGTGTTTCTTACCCTGCCCACCCCCCAATGGCTGCTCAGATAAGAATGATATTTGTCTGCCTTTTTTTCCCTTATCAGAATGTTCTCATCTCTCTCTGGATTGAGCTTCAGTACAAACCACAAGCCCCTGAGGCCAGTAATTCTTTCTTGTTTCCCTCATTCCTGGCTGTGGATTAGCATTGAGAAATAACTGTCATTTTAAGGTTTGCAAGGAACTTTCTTCACAACCTCTGCTAGGAGGTAGGTATTCCCATTTTGTAGATAAGGAAATTGAGATGTTAAATTAGTTGCCCTTGGTTACACTGCTAGCAGGTGTATCCTAGCTAGCTGGAATTCGAACCCTTAGTCTCTCCCGACTCCAAATTTTATGTGCTTGCCCTTACAACATGCTGCTTCTCCTATAACATCCCTGATAGTTGTCTTGCCCTCTCTATCTATCCAATTTGCTCCCTCCTCTCATAGCCCCCCTTTTCTTTCTTTCTCTCTCTCTCTCTCTCTCTCTCTCTTTTTTTTTTTTTACAATTTCTCTTTTTTAAAAAAAAATTTATGGAATAAAACAAGCATTTCCATACCACAGTACTCTAAAAAAGATGATTGCACATGAAACCACAAATCCACTCTGGACAACTTGCTATTCCTTTTAAATTCATAACAAACTTATCATGTAAATTTCTTCCCCCCACCTTTTTTCCCTTGTCTCCCCCACCCCAGAGATGGCTACCATTAGACACAAATAGGTATATATATATATATGTAAAATTATTCTATAATACTTCTATTTATCAATTCTTTCTCTAAATGCAGATAGCATCTTTTATCATATGTCCTTTATAGTTAATTTGGGTGTTTATTTTTTTCTTTTAAATTAAAAAAAATTTACATATTTTGTTATGAAATTAGTCATCAACAAGCATGAACATTTTGGCATACAAAGAAGAACAAGGAGGACAGTATTTAAAACCATGATTTTTTGCTATGTACAATTTTTTGTTCTTTAAAAGAGTGTATATTCATTTTTTTTTAAAG
>WOXC01010474.1:0-34146 GCA_011680675.1 Gymnobelideus leadbeateri
ATATACAGGCATTGGGGTATAGAAATCCATCTTGCCCTACTAGAAAGTTGGCGGGGAGGATATAAGAGAGAACAGATTCAGGGAAGGGGCATTCAGTACGTGCTCTATTTTGGGGTGAGGAGTAGGGGAGAGACGGAGAAAAATTTGTAACTCAAAATCTTGTGGAAATGAATGTTGAAAATGAAAAATATATAAATAAATTCATTTTTAAAAAGATGCACCAAAAATCACCCTTTGTGAAGTTGATTGACTTTTTGTTAACCTATGATAAAAGTTTCCCAAGTTAAACAGATCTTGCTTCAATGTTCAATATGACCTTCTCACAACTTGTCTGACTCACCTAAGATCTCCTTTGTATGAACTACATACACCATTTCTGATATTTGAAATTGGGGTAATATGAGAAGAGAATGCTATAAGGGAAGAGTAGGTGCAGAATGCCCCACTACATTCTCTGAATTCAAGATAGAACCCCTTCAAGATAACCCCATATGTTTCTGTTTTAGGATCTCAAGGAGTTTGTGTTATTTTTCATGAGGGATGCTGGTTGCTACTGCTAATTCTCTTCATTTTTCTCAAAAATATCGCGTGTGGGGGAAATTGTGAACTAATAAGAGAGAGTGGGGGAAAGATCACTGTCTGCTTTGTGTATTCATGTGCTAGCCTCTGAGTAGACCCAAGTGTAGAAGAGAATATTATTCTATGGATAAAATAATTGAAAAGATAAAATCAAGGGGGACGAGGGATTTGGGAAATGGTTTATATCCACCTATGGTCAGGCCTGAAAATGTGAATCAAGTTATAAACCAGCCCCAAACCTCTCCATTCTCATCAGTATTTCCAAAGAGGATTGTTTAGGTTTGATGCATGTAAAGGGGCAGGACAGAGGAAGTCCAAAAAATTCATAGAGTTTCTGTTTAGAGAAATTTAGGTGACATCTCTACAGAAAGTTCCTTTATATGAGCTAACCTCAAATAACTTTTGCTAGCCCTCGCCAAACACATTCAGAAGGCCTAAACCTAAGCCATATATGTAATCTAAAGGATTACCACCCTGCAAAACCCATCCTAAGGGGGTCCTGAAAAAACCCAAGTTATAAAGATACAGGCACCTCCAAGTAAAGCAAATCATTCTACTTGCAGTTTGGATGAAAAAAAGGGTACAAGTCACAGAAGCTTAACTGCTGACCTGCTGAATTGGAAGTGGGGCACAAATCCCCAAACAGGTGAGTATAGCAACATTTTGACTCTCCTAGGCTTCTAGCTCTGAGTTTCAAGACAGCTTGTGGAATGCAGCTGCTCCAGGACTTTAGGGGTTTGCATGTTATTGAACACTGGGGAGAGGGTTAACACGTCCTCTGTGAGGACAGAAACAGCCGTGATTCTTATTGAAGCCAGTGTCAGGATAGCTTATCCCAGAGTCTTCTAGTAATTATTCTCATCTGTGTTGATTCAGCACTGTGAGAGAAAGGAGCTTAGGGGAATTTTCCATTTAGATTGGGGTTAGTATAGTAGTTCCAACTGGCTTAGAAAAAAAAAATACATGCTATCTGTATCATTTTTTGGGAAACGAACTCTTTGCAGATGCTTCTAAATGAGAACTGAGTCTCTGTCTTCATGTGATTAAACTCTGCCCCATCTGATTTGCTTTTTAATTTCAGTTTACCACTTCAGCCCTCCTGAGAGTCTTTTCGACAGTAGCCCCTAAAGTAGATTAGATTTCTTTGGGTTTAGATAAGTGTCACAAGGAAAAAGGAGGAGATGGGGAATTAGAACATAATTTACTTAAGAAGAATACAGCGATTGTAATAAAGCTTTTCTTTTTCTATTTTTAAAGTTTTAAATATTTTCAATTAATTAAACATTTATTTTCTCTCATTTTCTTTAAATTAAAAAAAATGAGCAGGCATTTATTTTCTCTTCCTCCTCCTTATCCTTCATTGGGGGAAAAGAAGAAAAACAAAACCCTTTTAACAAATATGCATAATCAAACTGAACAGATTCTTAGACTACCTTGTTTTGCTGTCTCTGTCTCTCTATCCAATCCATCTATTTAACCTATTTAATTCTTTCTCTCCTCCTCATTCTCTCTCACTTACTTTGCATTCTGTGTCCATCACTTCTCTGTTAGGAGTTGGGTAGCATGCATTATGATCATTCCTCAGAATCTAAGAAAAAAAATCATACATAGTTTGAGTTATTTGGCAAGATAGAGCCCGATTTTCTTTGCATTTCTATGTGAAAGAACGAACATTTAATTCAACACCTTGCTTATACTGTGACTATGTGTTGTCTCTGTACATAGATAAGGTACAACAATGGTTACATGCAATAAATCAGTGACTATTGAATAGACCTGACAAGTTCATGGCAGGAACTGAAAATTATTCAAATCTTTACAATAGCAGCTGAACATTATAATATCCAGATAACCCTGAAATCAATCACGGTGCAGAAATACTGCCCAAGTCTGCCAATGAAAATTAGGTGAGAATGTCTCAGTCTTGTCAAAATGACTTTGTTGTAGGTGATTCCAGAGATGGGACCTATTTGTGAAAATCTCTACCTGTGGGATGCTGTCGAGATAGCTTTTTTTTTTTTAAAATAGAAAGTTCAAATCTATCATCTTGTCTCTCCTACTAGCCCATATATGCAATTACAGTCAAATAACTTGCCTGGAGCATCTAGTGTTTAGCAATTGACTGCAATAATCTTTTGCTCAATAGCAAATGAATATCATTATGTTTGGTGTGTTTAGGTCAATTCTGTGCTTTAAAGCAACCTACAACTACTTCAATTTTCATTGCTTTAGTTGGAAAAAACATGCAAGATTCCTTTTTCTCTTCATCTTTTTGAAGCAAATTGTGAATTATTTAAAATGAGAATTTATGATGATTGTCAGTATGAGGATTGGAAAAAAAAATAAAAAAGGACTAGTATACTTAAGGGTGGTTCTCCATGGACATGAAGCAAATACAATGTTTGTTTTAAGCTAATTGTATTTGACTTGAAATTTTTATTGGAGCATTTTTAATTAAGTTGGGGGTGGGATTCATTTGCAATAAGTAGGATTGGAGCAGAGGACATTTTTACTAGTCAATTCCAATTTGAGTAGCCATAAAGTAAATGACATTACACTTAACCTATGGAATTGAGAAGAGTAGCTTGTCAATGAAGAAGAAAATTAAGAGCATGGAATACATTTAGTTTTAACTTAATATGATTGAGGTTAGAGATCTGGACTAACCAAGGAATCCATAATATCTACTAAAATTGAAGAGTCAAAGAAAACATATCATGTATTTTGATTAGTTGATATTTGGAAGCTGTCTGGGAGAGTCGAGTGACATTGATTTTGGGGTCTGAAGACCTGGGTTCAAGTCTTGGTTTAGAATTCCTCAATGGGATAATAACTCTATTGTCTAATATGTCATCTGAGCAACTCACATGATTGCAACTTCCAATATATAGCTTCTAAATCTACAAAATAAAAGCATTGAAATACACAGTGTATAAGCTAGAGAGAAATCATGTAACTGTGCAACTGTATCCATTACAAATTTTTATTACATAATCTCAACTGATCCCTCACCTCTGCAAGGCAATTCTTTAGACCCCACTATCTCACTTATCACTATGGATATTTTAAATTTCTTCATCCTTTTAAACATTTGTATTTTAGATTCAAACACTAGAACACAAATACAGAATAGAGAAAAGAAAAAAAAACATATCAAAAATTTAAATATTGGAACTTAAATGCAAAGGAAGAAAAAGCACATCATATACATAGCGTAACATAAGAGAGGATTCAAAATATGTAATAAGTTTTCATTTCAAGAAAGCCTGTATGATAAATTCCACACATTGTAGTGTCCTTCTTTTCTTTACTTCCTGTTAAGTTTTCTTTTGTTTTCTACTGTTCACTTTTTACTATGTTTCTTTTTTTTCACCCTCTGAAGGCTACAATTAGGTGTGGGTATATTACTATATAAATATATATATATATATATATATATATATATATATTTTGTGTTTATATATATTTTGTGTATATATATATATATATATATACACACACACACACATATACATATACACACACATAGATAGACATATACTTTCCCTAACAACTTCTACTCCTGATCTTTGTTTTGATGCTTGTGCCTAGCTCTTATTTCCTATTCCTCTTGGCTGCTCTACTTTACTTCTATCTGCTACCTCGCCCTCCTATTACTTAACCTACCCTCCCTCCAGGAATTACTCCCCTATTCTCCCTTTCCCTCCCCTATTTCTCCTATAAACCTAAACACCCTTCTGTAATCCCCTTTAATCTATTACCTCACTCTCCCCTCTAGAGATCTTTTCCTTGTCCTCTCCCTGCTCCCTACCCCCTTACTGTTTTATATTTTTCTGAATTTACAAGACTTTTGTTTACATGCACACACACAGTGTGTGTGTGTGTGTGTGTGTGTGTATTTATATGTAAGAGGGAATGAAATTTCCCTCTTAAACACATTCCTGATATAAGTAGGTTACCAGAACTACCAGTCCTCTTCCCCCATCTAATTCCTCTGTGTTGATTCTTCCTCTTGCACCTTATTTGTATAAAATCATTAATCTTTTTAGCTGTTCCTAAATGGTTTTAGTTTTTAAAGTCATATCATTTCTCAGGTCTGCCACAATCTTTCTTAAAAACTACCCAATTGCTAATGACAATCTTTGACATATATACATTTTACATATATAAAAAACAAATGATCTGTCCTTATTGAATCCCTTGTAACCAGTCTTTGGTATGTATCTTATGTTTCTCATGGCTCTTGTATATAAAATCTTCTATTAAGTTCAGGCTTTTATTTTCTAAACAAAAATCTTGAAAGTCTGATAATTGATCAAATATCCATTTTTTTTCCATTCAGGATTGTGTTTAACTTTGCTGGGTATGATACTTTTGACTGGAGCTCCAGCTCTTTTACTCTTCAATATACAGTATTCCAAGACCTGTAGTCCTTTTTTATCTCTGCTGCTAGGTCTTGTGTGATTCTAATTGTGGCACCATCATATTCAAATTGATTTTTTTCTTCTTTCTTTCAATATTTCATCCTTGAGCTGGGGTTTTGGAATTTGATTATAATATTCCTATGACATTTCCTTATAGGATCTCTTTTAAGTGGTGTTTGATAAATTTTTTTCTATTTCTACCTCCCTCCTCCCCTTTTCTAATGCTTCAGGACAATTTTCTTTAATTATTTCTTATATTATTGCATCAAGATTCCCTTTTTTAATCATAACTTTGAGGTACTCCAATTATTCTTATGTCTTCTTTTCTTGATCTGATTTCCAGATCAGTTGTTTTTTTCTTGTTTTTCAGATGTTTCATGTTCTCTTCTATTTTTTTCATTCTTCATATTTTTTTTAAATTAAACAAATGCTTTATTAACTTCTTAACTTTATTAACTTACATAATTCATTTCCACCAAATTTTGAGTAACAATTTTTCCCCCATTTTTTCCCTACCCACCACCCCAGAATAGCAGTCCCACTAGAAATTCCCTCATCCAATGTGCTCTCTCCCATATCTTCTCCCATACCCCCTTCGACTTTGCCACTAGGGCAAGGTGAATCTTTGAGCCCCAATGCCTGGACATCTTATGAAATATTTAATTTTGAAACTTCGATTTTCAGATCCATTCCCTTCCTCCCTTGTCACCCACTCCCTCTGAGAAGATAAGCAATTCAGTAAGTGTTGTACATGTATAGTTATGCAAAACATTACCATAGTAGATATATTGTAAAAGACTGCTTATATTTCCCTCTCACCCATCTCGACTCCCAACTGGTCCATTCCCTACTTTGATCCTGTCCCTCTTTGATAGTGGGTACTTCCAACCTCCCCTCCCCCCAGAATGTCCTCCCCTTCATCCTCCCCCCTCCCATCCCCCTTTCCCTACTCTTCTGCAGGGTGAGATATCACATTTAGTATGTATGTGATTCTCTCCTTGAGCCAACTTCAATGAGAATATGGTTTTACCTTTTGGCCTTCCTGTTCTTCTCCTCCCCTGCAACTACTTCCCCTTGTCTCTTCTACATAAGATAGTTTACCCTACCCTGTCTCTCCCCATCTCCTCTTGCCACTTTCCTTTCTCACCTCTTGACTTCACCCCTTAAGAATCATCCCTTCCCATCAAATTCTACCTGTGCCCTCTATCCATGTATACCTGTAAACATATGTACATATGCCCTTCTTCAATTATTTTCATAATGAGAAAGGTTTCATCAGACACAGTTATTGTTTTTCCATGTAGGAATGTAAATAGTTCAACTTTGATAAGTTCCTTTTGATTTCTTTTCCTTGATTACCTTCTCAAGCATCTCTTGCTTCTTGTATCTGAATATCAAATTTTCTATTCAACTCTGGTTTTTTCCTCAAGAATGTTTGAAAGACGTTTATTCCACTGAATGACCATATTTTCCCCTGAAACAAGATACTCAGTTTTACTGGGTAGGTGACCCTTGACTTCAATCCCAGCTCTTTTGCCCTCTAGAATGTCATATTCCATGCCCTTCGATCCCTCAGTGTAGAAGCTGACAGGTACTGTGCTATTCTGATTGTGTTTCCACAGTACTGAAATTGTTTCTTCCTGGCTGCTTGTAGTAATTTCTCCTTGATCTGAGAGTTCTGGAGCCTGGATATAATATTCCTGGGAGTTTTCTTTTTGGGATCTTTTTCAGGAGTCGATCGGTGAATTCTTTCAACCTCTATTTCTCCCTCTGGCTCTAACACATCAGGGCAGTTTTCCTTGAGAATTTTTTGAAGGATGATTTCTAGGTTCTTTCTTTGATCATGGCTTTCAGGTAGTCCAATAATTTTTAAATTATCTCTCCTGGATCTATTTTCAAGGTCAGTGGTTTTTCCCATGAGATATTTCACATTGCCTTCTATTCTTTCATTTGTTTGGATCTGTTTAATAGCATCTTGATTTCTCATAAAGCCACTAGCTTCCATTTGCTCCAGTCAAACTCTGAGGGAATGAATCTCCTCAGTGAGCTTTTGAGATTCTTTTTCCATCTGGCAAATTCGACTTTTTAAGGCATTCTTCTCCTCATTGCCTTTCTGAGCCTCTTTTGCCATTTGAGTTGGTCTATTTTTTAAGGTGTTATTTTCCTCAGTCAGGCTGTTGACTGTCATTTCATACTTTTCTTGCATCTTTCTCATTTCTCTTCCCAATTTTCCCCCCACTTCTCTTATCTGTTTCTTAAGGTCCTCTATGGCCTGTAGCCAGCTTGTATTTTCATTTGGGGCTTTTGGTGTAGGAGATCTGACCTCACAGTCCTCCTCCATGCTTTGATCCTCTTTGCCCCTAAAATAGGAGTCCAATGTTGAACTTTTCTGTTTATTTTGTTTCTTTTGCCTAGGCATGTTGCCACTTAATTACTTGATTTTTGGGCTTGTTGCCACAGTAGGACTCTGCCACCAGACAGGAGAGCTTCCATCCCAAATGTGGAGTCTTCACACCTTCTACCGGTTGGGTGGCCTCTGTAAAGCCTCCACCTGCTCTGTCAAATTGGATACCCATCCCAAACTTCCCCCCCAGACCACAATCCAGATCCAGGCAGTTTAAAGCAAGAGCGATTAACCCCCAGACTGATTGCTGGATCTCCCTACAGTTCGCAGGCCAGGAGCTAGAGCCGCCACTGACACTGCAAAATAGCTTCTGTGCCATGTTTCTTCAGCAGCTTTTTGCCCCCAGGGGAGGATGCCAACTCGTTCCCCAAATACTGGTCTCAAAGTCCATAGGGCACTAACCTCTCACTTTGTCCTAGGCATATCTGTGCTGATAATTCTGGAATTGCCACAGCTGCTGGTGTTCTGGCAGCTGGCCCAGCCACCCTAGGGCTAAAACCACGGCTTCCGAGGGCCTGGGCTCAGCTCCCAGAGCACTGAGCTGTCGGTTCCCAGACTGATGTGCTGCCTGCTCTCAGAGCGATGTGCTCACCACTCCCTGCAGGGCTGCTGGGTTCTCTTCAGCAAGAGGTTAGTTTCTCTGTGTAGTTCTGTGGGTGCTGGGGCTCCAGAAGTTATTCAGATTCCCCTTTTACATTGTTTGGAAGTTGTGTAGAGCAGAGCACCTTGGAAGTGCTGTTTCTACTTTGCCATCTTGGCTACGACCCCCCCTCCCCCCCCCGCCATTCTTCATATTTTGTTTAATTGTTTCTTGATCTCATAACTTCACTTGCTTTGCCTTGTCCAGTTCTAATTTTCAAGGTGTCATTTTCTTCCTTAAGATTCTGGATCTCCTTTTCTAATTGGTTAACTTTTTTTTTTCATAATCTTCTTGTATTTCTTGGATTATTATATATATTTTTATTTTGTTTTTTAGTTTTTTCTCCATCTTTCTTACATGATTTTAAATGTCTTTTTAAAGTTCTTCTATGAATTCTTTTTGGGCAGGTTACCATTTGACATTGCTCTTTGGAGGCAGAGAGGATTTCTTTGCTTTAAAATCCTCCTCTGAAGATGATAACTTTCTGTGGTTGGATTCTTTCTCCTTTGCTTGTGCATTTTTTTTTTTGTAGTAATAGATTAATTTTGTAATTACCTCTAGCCCTACGGTATGGAGGATGGTGCCTCTTGCCCCAGATCTCAATTCTCCCTTCTAGCCTGGGGGCTGGACCCAAAGCCAAACCTCCACTCACCCAGTGGGTGGAGAGTCCACTGCATGTGTACTGATTCCTTCTTGCCCTGGTGGCTCTTCTTAGGGCAATTGGGTTTTCTGTTCCTTGTCAGCAGAGCTTCCTTCCATCTTCCTGGACTCAGACACCCAACTCCTTTCACTTTCCCTGGGTTAAAAGTTCTTGTGGTTGGGGCCAAGGCAGCTTCCCAAATCAGCTATCCCCAGGGCTTGTTCCTTGTTGTTTAAGTGGCTTGCCTCTTGTGGTTAATTGGGACCCTAGACTGGAGGTGTTTACTCTTCATAGGGACCAAACCTCCCTCGGATTTTTCTTCTGATCTCCAATTGTCCCAGGAAGACCCCAGTTGTACCCCTATTCTTATTTTTTACCCACATTTTGTTCATCCCAAGCTGCTATTTTACCTCTTCTGTGGGGAGAAATTTTGAGAGTTTTGAATTTTCTGACCTACTCTGTCATCTTCCCAGCATCCTCTTTTTTCACCCTTTTTCAAGCTTCCATGACACTCCTTTTCCTCCCTCCTTTAGTTGAGGACTTTGCCTCATACTTTATAAAAAAAAAAATTAAGGCAATTCATTGAGAGCCCCCCCTTTACCTCTCTTCTTCTTGTATCATTTAAATGAATTCCTCCACTATCTCCTTTACTTCCATTCTAATTAAAGAGTTAGCCCTTTTTGTTGCCAAGGCAAACCCCATTAAGATACACCATTGATTTCATTCTATCTGATTTTCTTTAGCAGATTGCCCCCTATATCTTTCCCACTTTCTCACTTACCTTCAATCTCTCCCTATTTACTGACTTCTCTGCTGCCTATAAATGTGCCCAGGTCTTTCCATAGGGCCAGTATTCTATCTACTATCCTCCTAGCTGTCCCAAATTGCAGAAATTTTAGAAGACAGTGAGAGAAGAGAAAGACTCTTCACACAGATTGCTTTTTCAAGGGGTTTGTCATTAAGAAAGAGGAGTGATGTGTGACCTTGGGCAAGTCACTTAACCCCAATTGCCCTGCCTTCACGCTTCCAAAAAAAAAAGACAAGAAAGATGAGTGACATAGAATGATTACTCATAGGGATGGTAAGATTTCATTAGTGTTTTTTAAGAGTAGTTGAGGAAAGGGAGTGTTTGCAGGCTGTAGGCAAGGAATATATAGCTAGGGAGAGGATGAAGATTAGAAAGAGGGGATTACAATAAAGGAAATATGCCTGACATGGATAAGGTGGGAGTGGATGGGATTAAGGGCACATGAGAAGAGTGGTGAGAAGAGGGACTATCTCTTTATCAGAGACTGTAGTAAATGAAGAAATAGTAGGAGATAATACTAAAGGCCTTCAAAATGAAGAGGAAGGGAGGAGAGGGAAATTGCATCAAAAGATTTCATTTTTTTTTTCTTTCTGTAAAGCAAGAGTTAAAGCTTCATGTGACAGTATGGATTAAGGGGTGCTATGAGAGACTTGAGGAGATACAAATAACCATGTTGGTGAAAAGAATAGAGAATCAACTAGAGAGTAGAAAGATTGCCTTATTGCAGTGAGGACCTAATTGAGATTAAATGACCTACATTTGCAGTGGAATGAATCAGCAGTGAATAGAGCACTGGCACTGGAGTCAGGAGGACCTGACTTCAAATATGACCTCAGACACTTGACACACTTACTAGCAATATGACCTTGGGCAAGTCACAACCCCAATTGCCTTGCCTTCCCCCCTCAAAAAAAAAAAAAGAACAATGGCCTTGGGAGTGAGGGGAGACCTGGGATCAAATTCTGGTTCTACCATCTTTGAACCTTGTGACTCTGGCCAAGTTACTTAAGGTCCTCTATACCTCAGTTTCCTAACATGTTAAGTAGGGGTAACAGTGCCTCCTCATAGGGGTGTCATGAAAACTGTCCATACAGATTAATCAAATACCATATAAAAGAGTTCTTCTTCTTATGAAAAAGTTCAATTCTGTTTGAAATCTTCTGTTTGCACACAAATCCTCTGCTGGCTTAGTTTTAGAATTAAGTTTTAGATTTTCATCAAAATGATGCAAATAGGAGATGTGATAGCATGAGAAGAAACATAGAGCCCAGCTCTCTCCCATAATTGCTCTGACAAAGGTCAAGGAAGTGCTCTTAACACCTGGCTGCAGAAGGTCATTTTTTCAGCACAGAGAGATAACCAGAGGCCTGTGGGCATTAGAGAGGTGGTCTAGTCTGCAAGATCCTTGCAGACAGAGCCTTCATTCAGATGAAATGAGGCTGGAACCGAAGCTGTATCAGCATGACCACAGAGCAACAGAGTAGTGTTGAGGAAAGGTGGAGACCAGGCCCTAAATCTGTTTACCAAAACAGGGTGTATGGACCAGGGGAGAGCCTCTAGCTCTGTTTTTCTGACCCTGGAGCAAGATTGTGATTCAGTTCATAGGCCTACAGCTGAGAAATCAAAATGGTGAACAGAGATCAGGGACAAGCCTACAGTTTTATTGCTCAGAATAGGCACAGTCCTCCAGCTAGCTGATGGGCTGGGGCTAGCAGATGTCTCCTGAAGCTTCAACTAGACACAAGCCTGCAGTTGTGTTGCTCAGAGGAGAGCAGGTGGGGAGAACTGGAAGTTGGTAATTCCCTGGTCTGAGCTGCTTTTAGCATCCTTGAAAAATACATCATTTGTTACCTGGAGAAACAGTGTCAGGACCCCAGGGTATACAACTGGGGTCCAAACAAGGGCCTAATCCTCCCTCCAGAAGTGTGTAGAGCCTGGCCCTTATACAAAGTCCCAATTCAGGAAGTAAGGCTGGAATAAGTAAGCAAATAAAAAACTCTCATTTATAAAGAGCTATTATAGAGCCAGAGCCACCTAAGACACCAGCTTAGAACAAAAGAAGAGCACCACAACATATGTAAGCCAAAACCACAAAGAAAAATACAGCTTGGCCCCCAACTAAGCAACAAAGTAGAAATTCTGAAAATTAAAGAAACAATTAATAAAATTGAAAGCAAAAAAAAAATACTTTAGTGACCGTCTTTTTTTTTTTTGGGTCAATTTTATCATTAACCTTTTTCCTCTCAATTCCTCAATGATATGTTGGGAACAAATTCTAATATTGGCTATTTCCAAATTACCTCAAGTCTATCACCTCTCTGTCAGGGGGTGTGTAGCACACTTCATCATTAATCTTCTTAAATTACTGTTGGTCTCTGCTTTGATCAGAGGCCTCCATCTTTCAAAGTTATTTTTCTGTATAATGGGACTGTTACTATTTAAATTTAACCTGTCTGCCATCAGTTGTTATAACTCTTGCCAAGTTTCTCTGAAACATCCCTTCTATAATTTCTTATTGTACAATAATATTCCATTACAGTCATATACCAAAAAATTTTTCAATCATTCCCTAGTGAATAGGTACCCTTTTAGTTTCTAGTTCTTTGCTATAACAAAAGTTGATAGAATCAAATGCATTTTTTTAAAAATATGAGTTCTTTTATTCTTTCTTTGAATTTTTTGGGGGTATAGGAGCTTAGTATGGAGTTAACTTGGGTCATTAAGTGGTTATTCTTGGGAAAGGAGGAGAACATAGCCAAACAAGGCATGATAACCTGGGAAAGTTTCAAAGGTGCTAATATTGGAGGTCACAGTGAAGATGAATAAGTTTAGGAGAGGTCAGGCATAGGGCAAGATGGAATGATAAAAGGTTATGATTCGAGAAAGGAATTTTGTTCTTAGAAATAGAAATATAGGAGAAGGAGAAAAGGAAAGGAATATTTATTCAACATCTGCTATGTACAATGCATTGTGCTAATCAATTTATAAATATCTCATTTGATCTTGATGAAGTACTGGCTCTGGGAAACCCCTTGAACTCTGAAACTTCCCACTTGGTGAGGCATTTGCCTGAGGACATAAGCCTTTCATTAATGCTGAGCCCAAATCTGTTGCTCTTCACCTAGTCTAGCCCTCCATTGTCCAGCTACTTCCCACCCTTGATCTTATCAAAATGTCTATATCCAAATCTGTTACCCTTAAACTAGCCTAGCCCTCTATTGTCTATCATCTCCAGGTAGCCTTCAGCTATTTCTCACCCTTAATCCCATTTTTTGAGTCTGACCTTAGTTCCTCAAGATCCTCCTTAGACTCCTCCTCAAATTCCTCCCCAAACCCCTCCTGTAGACCACCTCTAGATCTCTCCCACAGTCTTTCTGTATATATAAGATCCATCTTGCCTCCATGAAGGTACTGAGATTCAGTCTAGTGCAGACTCAGTCTGTGTCCGATTGTTTTGGCCTACTTGTCAACATAAGCATCACAAATACTTAGACTCCTTAAGAGTCTACCCATTTTGGTGAATCTTTAATAAATTTTGTCTTACTTTGGCTGAGAGAAGGCTTTGGCTTGAGTCAAATTCATTTGGCAGGACCAAATTGTATTGGTATTTTGGGGTCTTGAGCACCCCTAGATCTCCCAAACTCAACAATCTCATATGAGTAATAACAAGATCCAGAGATGAATATCCTTATGTGTCCTTTGGTTAATATCTAGCATTTATACAGTGCTTCAAGATTTACAAAGTTCTCGTATATGTACATATCTCTATCTCCATCTCCATCTATCTATCTATCTACCTATCTATCCTATCTCACTACATCTCTCTATATTGGTAAGATTAAAATGTAATAAATGTGTATTTCAGAGAATAGTCGTCATAACCCACTGTCAGCATTGACCAGTTAAATGGTGAAAATAAACTGAGCTCTAATTGAAGCAGAAAAAAAAAAAATATTTACAAAGTTCTGTACAAAGTTCTGTCAGCATTGATCAGGTCACTGAAACTCAAGTATGGTGAAAATAAATTGACCTCTAATTGAAACAGAAAAAAAGATTTACAAAGTTCTGTACAAACATTATCTCATATTGTCTTCATAATAATTCTGGTAGGTAGGTGCTATTATTAGCCCCATTTTTTAGATGAGGAAATGGGGGTAGGCAGAAGCTAAATGAATTTTCTAAGGTTGCACAGCTGGCAAATGCCTGAGGCAGGATGTGAACTCAAGTCCCAGGTCCAGTTAGGTATATATTCTTCCCCCTAGCTGCCTAGAGTGGAGAAGTAGGTAATGGAAGCTGAATAGACTGAGAAATTCAGAGGTTAGGCTATATGAAGGAATCCCTTTGGGTCTGACTGTTCTCGTGGACTCATACTTCCTTTATTCTGGGCAATAATGTTATTTTTAGTGATATTAAATTCCAATGGTTAAGATTTACTGCCTTCATTAAACAGATATGGGAATATTTTCTAGTGACACCCTTTCCTTTTTCCTTCTGGAGCAAGGATATCCTCTCCTCTTCACTAAAGTCATTTTCTTGCTTTTATCCTATTGTCTATAAGCCTCGACCCATATCTTATCAGAGAGGCTACAAGTTTATGATTCCTTTCCTGATTGCCTTTGGGTTAAGTAGTATGTACATCACCCAGCCTCCTATTTCTCTTTTCATTTTTTTTTCCCATTCTCACAACTTCCTAGTCTGTTATTATCTCCTACAAAAGATATTGATTCATGGTTCCATGGATAGAGTGTTGAGACTGGACTTAGCAAGACCTGAGTTCAAATCCAGTGTGAAATCATAACTAGCTACATAACCGTGGGCAACTCACTAAACTTCTCTTTGTCTCAGTTTTCTAAACCTTAGATGAGCATAATAATAACACCTAACTCCCAGAGTTGTTGTGAGGATAAAATGGGCTAAGCCACTATATAAGTGCTTACTCCCTTCCCTTCTGCTTTTACCACTTTGTTTGGTGCATAGAGTATTAATTAAAATGTTTGACTTTCCCCCATCCTGTTTCTAAGTTCCCATTAGATCTTCTCCATCTAGCTCCTTCCAAAAAATTCCTTAATGATCTTTTTTACCTCACTCTTTTACTTCATGGATCAGTCTGTCTCTTTCTTTAAATAATTGCCAAGGAGCAGGAGAGGATTGATTTCTTTACTTAGTCTTCTCTTGCTAATTGAATTTATTTACCTTTGTTTGAGATGTTTGCAAATCAATCAGTTCATCCCTTCCCCATCCCCCATGCTCCAAATATCTACCTTTTGATGAAATTTATCAATTTTTATTGATGATTAGGCTCACCTTTATAGTATATTTTTTTAAAGTAGTAGTCCCCTTGCTCATAGCCCCACCACTCTCTAACCTGTGAGCTTAGAGTCTGTCAGACTATTTTCATAGGACTGTACCATTATAGGCTCATAGATAGAGAACTGGAGGGTATTTTAGAGGATATCTAGTCCAGTCCTCCTTACCCATTTTATAGATGATGAAACTGAGGCCCCAAAAGGAGAATTTATTAGCTCAGGTGCATCTAAGTAATAAGTGGCAGAGTTGGGATTCTAATTCAGGTTCTATGACTTTAGTGTTCCACATTAGCATTATTGCCTCTTATGTTCTTACTTTTTTATATCATTTATATCTATATTTCCCATTTTCTGACTATGATGCAAGCCCTTTTGAAGCAAGAATCATGTCTCCTCCTTCCTCTACCTCCAATTCCTTTGCAGAGGTCGGGAGGAAGTATCTACAAGTGTGGAACATTATATATAATGTTGGATTTTTCAGATCTGTTGATTGTGTTGAATTTTTTTTCTGATATCCTTTTTCTTTTAAAAAAAATCATTGTTGTGAGGGATGGTTCTCTGGTAGAGGGTTGTAGAGAGAGATGCAGGGGAAATTGTAGGCTATGTAAAAAAGAAAAGATATTAATAAAATTTATTTTTTTAAAAAAGAATAAGAACTTCTATTCCTAACACAGAGACTAGTCCTTTGCACATAGCAAGAGCTCACCAAATGTATTTAGATTAATTGAGAGCCACCTGCCTGTTTCCCATTTTTATACCTTAGTAAGAGAAACTCCAGAGGAAAATTACAAAAGCAAAAGATGTCTTTTTCTATGTGATCCAGGATATATGAAGTTTGAAATTTACAACAGCTACTGACTTCCTGACTCAGGCCAAAACAAACCTGAGCTTGTAGTTAATTCAAAGTGCTATAAACTTTCAGTGACTGGAAGCAAGAAAGTACATCTGCATGGGAGGAGGGGTGAGCATTTCTACCAAAGAACCTGAGGTGCCCCCACGCCCTTACAGTGAAACATGACTTATAATTCACCTCCACTTCATAAAGCAAAACTTCTCACCCTTCATTGAGCTGACAGTGCCTATTGGCGACCAGTAACAAGGTGATGGTTCACCTTGCTTAAAGCTTGTCAAAATTCCCACTGTTTCTTGTTAGAAAGGAAGACTTTTAAGAACAAATACAGTCTCTGATGTGGTGACATTGACAGGAGTACTGGCATCTCTCTAATGTAGGAACAGGTGAGGTCCAACACTGAAGCACTGGTTAGGACAGTCAGGTATTTTGAGCAGCTGTCAAAGACTATTGGGCATAAAGGAAATTCACACTGGCTCCAAATTTCTGGGGCTAGTAGCACAAAGATCACATAGGACTTGGTATGCTAAGGAAAATCACCTCAGGCTTTCTTGAGGATTTTGGGGAAAGTTTTCTATTAGATTTAGGCTGACAGGGCTTTTGTGTTCCAATATGTCATATGGCAGAAGAAGAGTCTAGTGACAAGTGACGTGCTCAGCTGCCCACTCTTCCTTCAGGAATGGCATATCTTTTCAGAAATGAAACTAAGGGGAATTTAGGTTAATTGATTAACTAACAAATTTGAAGGATATGTTTTCCCTTGTGTGATCCAGAGGGTTGGCACTAAGTGGTGAAGAGGAAAAGGGTGATAAGGGTAGGGAAGGGTAAGAGGTTCTGCCAGGGACCCACCCTGGCATCCAGTCTGGACGGAATTCACCAGGCTCAAGCAAACTTTGAAGCTGAAATTGTAAAGTTTGTTGTTACTCTGTGGAAGGACAGCGGGCTAGATTCTTATGGAACCTGCAAACTTCCAGGGGTCACAGGCATAGTTTTATGGAGTCAAGACAGTAAATCAGGTGCCAATTATGCTAACTAGGTGAGTAAGGGTGGGATTAGGGAGGAGTTAAGGAGTGGTCAGTGTTTAAAGGACCATGCACTTTTAATATCAACTGCGCAGGTGTATTGCCCATGATTCACTGGGAAATAGCCCAAGGGGCGGCTATCTGGAGGTGTGGTTTTAGGCCTGACACGTCACTAAAGTCTATCCTCGGTCACAGCCACTAAGGAGTGCCCAGTCTGCCACCCATCAATGTCAGGCTTGACAAGATAGATGTTAGAAACCAAAGCCATCAGAGACACAGGGTGGGTATAATTGGCTAAGGGTTACCCTATAGATAGGGCACTGAAGGATCCATGGTCTAGCTGGCCACTCTGAGATAACATTTGCCTAAGCTAAAAATGTTTATAGATAGTTTTGTGAAGGATTCATAGGTAGCTTATTGTTTCAAGCAGAGATAAACAGTTCATGAGTTGTTGCTGGGCAGAGTGCTGGCAGGGGAAGGAGCAGAGTTAATGCTTTGAGACAGGGGAGTGGGGGGGAAGTGTGATTTTACAGACTGCTTTTACAAATTGATTTTACAGACATAGATCCCAAAGCACCCCATTTACAAACTGATGTTACAGATTGATATTACAAACTGATGTTACAAACATATATACATCCCAAGGACCCCATCAGTGGGTGCTAGTGGAAGAACAAGAAGAAGGATATTTAGTCTAATTTGACAGAGAATTATTGAGTACCTGCTACATGCAAGGCTCTGTGGTAGATTCTGACAATCAATTGGTCAATCAATCAACAATTAAGCAACTGCTAGATACTGGGCTAGGTGCAAGGGATACATTAACAAAATAAAACAGTCCATCACTCAAGGACTTTAAATTTTATAAAGGGAAACAGCATATGCAACATATATGACAACAGCATGATAATAATATTATTAGCTGGAGTGGGGTCAAATAAAGGCCTCACAGAGGAGGTGATACTTAAGTTGAACTTTGAAGACATGTTTAGCCTTTTGTGAACTTATAACCATGTGGAAAAGGGAAGTCAGGTCAGGTAAAGCAAGCATTTATTATTATGTGCTAGGCACTGTGCTAAAACCTGAGGATAAAAATATAAGCAAAAAGAAAGACAATTATTTTTTGCCCTCAAGGACCTTATATTCTAATGGGTGATGATAACACATTAAAGGGATATGAAAAGGTGGGCAAAAGGCCCACCTTTGAGAGGAAGGTACCTGGTTGGGGACACTGTTGAAAAAAATCTTGGGAAGTCAAAAGTGTAGCCTGGAGTGAAATGAAGATTTGGCTGGCTTGGGCCTCTTTAAAAAGAGATTCTAGGACAGGGGTGGGGAAGCTTCAGTCTTGAGGCCACATGTGGCCCTCTAGGTCCTCTAGTGCGGCCCTTTGACTGAGGCCACAGTTTGTTCTAGGAGGAACTAGGGAGGGACCTCAGGCAAAGAAGGTACTATAAGTGTGTGAAGTTCAGGTATGGAATTAAAGAGGTGTGATTTGGACTCTGAGCAGCCCAGCGGGGAGATTCTTAACCCAATCTTCTTGGGTTTCTATGCATAGCTTAGTAAGGACCTGCTTAAGGGTATGATTCATTTTCTCTACTTTACCAGAGGATTTTGGATTCCAGGCTGAGTGGAGATGGTAATTGATTTTAAGTGTCTTTGCCACTGCCTGGGTTATCTGTGAAATAAAAGCTGGGCTATTGTCACTCTGTAAGGATCCAGGCAAGCCAAAATGAGGTATGATTTCCTTTAATAGGGATTTTGATACCTCCTGAGCCTTTTCAGTTCTAAAAGGGGAAGCTTCTACCCAATTAGTAAAGGTGTCAACAAAAACTAAAAGAAATTTGAAACCCCTACGTGGGGACATATGTGTAAAATCTATCTGTCAGTCTTCACCTGGGTAGGTACCCCTCCTCTGAACAGGTTTTAAAAGGGGAGGAGGTTTGACTGCCCCTTTAGGATTCACCTGAGCACAGGTTGGGCAGGCCCAAAAGACTTGTCTGATGGTTTCTCCTAGCTTACTGCCAGTAAAAATGGGCTTTATCAGAGTCCAGAGGGCATTCTTCCCTATGTGTGTGGCCTGGTGTAAGCCAAAAAGAAGCTTCCACTGACTTTCCTCTGGAATAAGAAGTTGTCCCGAGGGAGTTTGAAACCACCCAGAGGAGGAAAGAGAATATCCCCTTTCCTTATCAAGGGCCTGTTCCCAAGGGCTGTATGAAGGTGTGAAGGAATCAGGGAGCTGTGGGAGTAGAGAAGCCAGTATAGTCAAATGGCAGGCAGCATTAAGAATTTAAAATAGAGTTTACACAGTGAGAATGGTTAGAAGAATATATGCCATTCAAGTGTGTACATAATGTCATAATCCTTAGTGAAACAGAATAAAAAGCAACTCTCAATAGGTCATGCTTAGAATAAAGATTACTCCAGGATAGGGCTCAGCCTTTATCATCTCAGGCAGACCCCAGGGGAAACCATTTTATGTAATGTGAACAAAAAGATGGGGTTCTCTTCTAAAAACTTTTTCTTCCTTACAATGATGGTGCTTGGTCTGGATAATTTTATTATTAAAGTATTGTGTCATGCTTGTTGTGCACTAAATTATTATTGATCTGCATCCTTTGGGCCTTTCTTCTTTCCCAGTGTAAATGCAGTTTGTTTTGAAAATAAAATACACTGGCTGGAACCCTTCAGAGCTTTGAATATTATCTCTATCTTCTGATACCCAAATCTACAGATCCATCTGGGTCTCAGCACTGGTAAAGGTTCTGAGGATTAGAGGAGGCACAGATGATCCCGGCAGCACAAGCCCCAGAGTAACTACCCTATATGTTGTGTACCCTACATACAGTATATATCCTATGTACTAGAGGGTTGGAACTTATTTCTCTTTCCCATTGTCACTGATTCCTCACTGTCTTGACACCTTGGCTCCAGGTTCTTCAACTCACTTCTTAGATCTCTCATAGCATAAAACTTTGGATACTGATCTATTTTACTCTCTGTATAAATCTCCTTAGAGTGACTGAAAAAAGCAGTATCTTTCCCTTTGCTTGCATGTGTGTGTCTGTATGTGTGTGTGTGTGTTTCTGTGTGTGTGTGTGTGTCTGTGTGTGTGTGTCTGTGTGTGCGCAGGATTGATCAGGAGAGTTCTTGATCAATATGAAAACTTGCCCAACCAACTTGATAATATTTCAGGGCCTAAGCCTTTGTTTGGTGCCATGGGCTGCTCAGTGTCCAGTACTAAGCACAGTAGGCAATGTGAATAAGAAATGACCAGACCATGTGGGTAGTTCAAGGAAGAACCATAAACTCCATTGAATGATTCTTTGAACAAGGTTTTTAAAGATCAAGTGGACAAAGATTCAAGTACTCTTACTAATAGCTTAGTCTGTCATATCCTGGAGTATTCTTGTCATTACATTAATCTGTCACATCCTGGAAGTAGCTCAGAATTGAATAAGGCCAAAAAGTCTTAGGAAAGGTCAGTTAACCCCTATCTTATGCATTCACATAACGAAGGATGTTCTGAGAGCAGACTTCAAAGCTGGAAGCCAAAGTCCTTAGAATTATTACATATTACATTTAATAATTTAAATAATATTCATATCATTAGATAATGTCAAAAATAGCAAAGACCTAAATCAAACATCGTTTCCATGGCAAGTCTCTTCCTCCTCCCCACCTTTTTCCCACTCCTACTTCCCCCTTTTAATTTTCCTTTTGCACATTGTCTCCCTCCATGTGAGAATGTAAACATCTTTATGATAGGAATTGTCATCCTTTTTGCTTGTATTTGTATCTGTACCATTTAGTACAGTGTCTAGCACAGTAAGCACTTTATAAATGCTTGTAGCCTACTTCCCTTGGACAGCAATGATGAGAATTTAGTTTGGGAAGGGACCACAACCTTGTAATGGAAATGCAAATTTAAAGATCTTCCCTGCCCCTAGGCCCTTCGATTTGCTTAAGAGACTCTGAGAACCTTTCTTGATTTGAAAATATATTCTGCCCCCAATAGGCTGAATGTGGTCACATGGAGCCTGTGGCTGGAGACTTGGTTTTCAGGAATGCCCACATCTTGTTATTTTGTGATTTGGGCAGTGGGTCAAGAGAGTGGTTACATTCTCTGACCCAGGAGAAGGCTATATAATCCCTGATGTGAGGCTATGATTTGGGGCTCACCTTGAGAAGTGTTGTGTGACTTGACCAGATGAGACTCTGAGTAGCCATTGATAGCCCCATGGCTTTGAAAACCCAGATGTTGATGCTTCCCTCTTTGGTAATTGTGATTTGGTATTGATGTAATGATTAGACACATTGGAAGCCTGTCTGTTTGATCTGTTTCTCTGTCTTGTAACTTCTGTCTGAATACACTGAAGTTTGGGGTGCTGACCTTTTCCCCCTGAACTAGGTAAAGGGTATATGTTTGATTGATTAAAGTAAGCTTGTTAACCCATTTTGAGTTGCTTTCTTTTAGAAAAGCAGATCTAAGAACTTGTGTTGGCAGCCACCCTGGGGATGTTGGAGTGCTTGCCTCTACAAACCTCCTAACCTTTATGATAGAAAAAGAGAAGAATGGAAAGTATGGTTTCTTATATACCCTCTGCTAGAGGTGGGGAAAACAAATTACAAAGAATTCTTACTATGAAAAGGTTGGGTCCTATGAGCTCAAATCCTTGATAACTCTCTCATATCCTACTGCAATTTTTTTTTTAACAATAGTTCAGTTGGAAGTCTTTGGTATAGAAACCAAACATTTTGCTAACTTATTCTTCTCTTATGAGAGATTCCCTAGAGCCCCAAGACCTTTCTGCCATGGGAGCAAAAAGAAATTGTCTTACTCTATCTAATTTTTGTGCAAGCATTTTCCCCCTGAAGTGAAATATCTCTTATGTGTTCCTATTAAACTTCATCATCCTATGTATTGTGGTGGGTAATTTTACTGTGGGTTTTAAGGTTACAATGGGGAAATATTAAAATAAAAAAAAAAATCTACTTTAAAATCATTGAACCTAAGTGGGAGAGCTAATTTTTAGTTTTAAATTGTTGAGAACATTTTTTTAATCTTTTCAAAAACATAAGAATG
Organism: Gymnobelideus leadbeateri; assembly: GCA_011680675.1. Taxonomy (NCBI): domain Eukaryota; kingdom Metazoa; phylum Chordata; class Mammalia; order Diprotodontia; family Petauridae; genus Gymnobelideus; species Gymnobelideus leadbeateri. The sequence continues at coordinate 21,757 of WOXC01010474.1, forward strand.
TGAGAAGTATATTTTTTTAGCAGGGTCATAGCACCTTTCATTTAGCAGGAAATAAAACAAATGAAATTTTTGATATATAATTTTTTGAATTGACTGCAAGGTTTTGTTTTTCCAAATGTTAAAATGAAATGTATACACATTCCCTTCTTTACTTAAGGGTTGGTCCATATTTAGCAAAAATTTTAATGTAATATATTTTACATAATATATATTTTAATACAATATATGTAATGTGTTATATTATATTATAATTACATTATAATATAATTTTATATTATATATAATTTATATAATCCTCTTAAAAAAAAGAAAAGAAATATGTGCCTCACTTTATTGAGCTTTGCTGATATTAAATTTTTTCCCCAAATTAAAGGTTTGTTGGCAGCTCTGTGTGGAGCAAACCCATTGGTGCTATTTTCCCAACAGCATATATTCATATAATGTCTGTGTCACATTTTGGTAATTCTTACAATATTTCAATTTTTTCCACTATTATATCTGTTATGGTGATCTGTGATCAGTTTATTATTTTTTTTCTTTTTGGATTGGGGAGGGCAGAGCATTTGGGATTAAGTGACTTGCCCAAGATCACATGGCTAGTAAATGTTAAGTGTCTGAGGCCATATTTGAACTCAGGTTCTCCTGACTCCAGGGCCAGTGCTCTATTCATTGTGCCACCTAACCGCCCCGATGTTACTATTGTAATTGTTTTGGGGTGCTAGAAGCCATGCCCAGATAAGATAGGGAATTTAATAAATGTTCTGTGTGCTCTGTGTGTTCTGACTGCTCCACCTACCATCTGGTCCCCCACCTCTCTCCCTATCTTCTGACCTCCCTATTTCCTGAGACACATTGAAAAATATTACGTAAACTTAGCTTATAAAGCAGTGACAAGGTTTGAGAGTAGTGACTCCAATTTTGAAGGAAGTTCTGCTGTGGGTAAAATGCTATCAAAAAGCATCGCATACTACAAAGAAATCTTTCATGGAAGGAAGGGTCAATCAATGCAGCAACTTCATTGTTTTCTTGTTTTAAGAAATTGCCACAGCCACCCCAACTTTCATCAATCACGTCAATAATCAGTCAGCAGACATCAACATTAGGGCAAGACCATTCATCAGCAGAAAAATTGCGATTGACTGAAGGTCAGATGATGGTAAGCATTTTTTTTTTAGCAATTAGTATTTTTAAATTAAGATTTTTTTGTCATAATATTATTGCATAGTTAATAGACTACAGTATAGTGTAAACACAACTTTTGAGAAACATAATATTGGGAAACTAAAACATTAGTGTAATTTGCTTTATTGCCTTTTTGGCTTTATTGTGGTGTTCTGGAACCAAACCCGCAATATCTCCACGGTATGCCTATAAACAAATTTGTAATAGAATGCCTTTTGTTTCTTACTGCTTAAATGATTGACTTATTTTTGATGTGCATGAAATGATAATAGCTAACTTTAATAATAGCATTGTAAAGTTTACAGAGCATTTCATATTATTTCATTTTTATCCTCACAAAAATCACAAACAATAAGGTTGCTATTATTATTCTCAATTTGAAGAAAAAGGAAAGTGAAGTAAATGACTTTCCCAGGGTCACACAGTTTATAAGTGTCTCAGAGAATATTTGAACTCAGGACTTTCTGACTCCAGGTCCAGCGCTCTATTCACTGCACCATCTAGTGACAAAATATTTTTATATTCTCTTCTTCCTTCCTGCCCTTGACAGTTAGTGTCTTAGCACAGAAACTGGTAATTCATCCTTTTATCATATTATTTCAGAAGCTTTAACCATTGAAATTCTAGATAGTCTTAGTTATATCCATTCACCCATGTGTGGTATTTTGTGCATATGCCCAGAATTCAGGGTTGAAAGAATACAGTAAGTTAATCTGCTTCAGAATGCTCTGAGCTTGATTTAATTGGTATCTGCAAAAAAAAAAAAAAGAAAGAAAGAAAAAAGGAAAAAGGATGTGAGACCCAAAATGCTAGGAAACTGGGAATCTCTAAAATGGAAGAATCTGCTTTCAAGGACTTTGGAAGAAGTGTTACATTTATATCTTTCTCTAAATTTCTCTGATCTTTTGTCTTTGCCATTCAACATTGCTAGTCTTGATTTATTTGACTCTCAAGAGAGAATTGCTGATTCCTTTTAGCTTTTGATCATTGGACAGATAGCAGAATAGTGTGATATGGTAGAAAAAATGCAAAATTAAGAGTCAGAAATACTAGGTTCAAACACACTCTATTATTTTTTGCAAATTGCTTAAGTTTTCTGAGTCTCAGTTTCTACATCTATAAAATGAGAGAGTTGAATTGAATCAGTGGTTCTTAAACGTTTTGGTCTTAGGATCCGTTTACACTCTTTTTTATTGTTTTTTTTTTAATTTTATGTTTATTTTTAGTTCACAACATTCATTTCCACAAGATTTTGAGTTACAAATTTTCTCCTTGTCTTTCCCCTACCTGCTATCCCAGAACAGTGATCCCACTGAATACCTACTCCCCCAATCTGCTCTCTCCTGTATCCTCTCCCATTCCCCCTTCAACTTTCCAATAGGGCAAGATGGATGTCCATACCCCAGTGCCTGTATATCTTATTTCCCAATGCATGTGAGAACATTTTTTTAAACATTTGATTTTAAAACTTTGAATTCCAAATTATTTCCCTTCTTCCCTCTTCAACCACCTTTACTGGGAATATAAGCAATTCAATACAGATGGTACATGTGTAGTTATACAAAACATTTCCATAGTGAAATGTTGTGAAAGACTGACTATATTTCCCTCCATCCTATCCCACCCCGCCACTTGTTCTATTTTCCACTTTGACTCTGTCCCTTTTCAAAAGTGTGTGCTTCTAACTACCCTCCCCCCCCCCCATATGCCTTCTCTTCTATCATTCCCCCTCTTATCCCTTTTCCCCCTACTTTCCTGTAAGGTAAGATACCCAAGTAAGTGTGTATGTTATTCCCACCTTAAGCCAAATTCAATGAGAGTAAAGTTAGCCCATTCCCTTTTGCCTTCCTGTTCTTCCCCTCCATTGTAACAGTTTTCCCTTGCTTCTTTTATATGAGATAATTTTCCCTATTCTGTCTCTCCCCATCTCCTCTCCTTATATTCCTCTCTCACCTTTTAATTTTATTTTTTAAATTATTCAATTTAAATTCCTATTCAATTAATCCTATGTCCTCTGTCTATGTATACATGTACACATATATACACACACTTACATAAGTATTCATATGCACATATACCCTCCTATATAGACATATATATGTATGTAAACATATGTACATTTATATTCCCTTCAACTATCCTCATACTGAGAAGTCTCATGACTTGCAATTATTGTTTTTCCATGTAGTAATGTAAATAGTTTAGCTTTGATAAGTTCCTTATGATTTCCTTTCCATGTATACCTTCTCATGCGTCTTGTATTTGAATGTCAAATTTTCTATTCAACTCTGTTTTTTTCATCAAGGATGCTTGAAAGCACTCTATTTCATTGAATGACATATTTTCTCCTGAAACATTATACTCGGTTTTACTGGGTAGGTGATTCTTGGTTTAATCCTAGCTCCTTTGACCTCTGGAATATCATATTCCAAGTCCTTTGATCCCTTAATGTAGAAGCTGCTAGATCTTGTGTTATTCTAATTGTGTTTCCACAATATTCAAATTGTTTGTTCTTGGCTGATTGTATCATTTTCTCCTTGATCTGGGAACTCTGGAGCCTTGCTATAATGTTCCTTGGAGTTTTTTTTTTTTGGCATCTTTTTCAAGAGGAGATTGGTGAATTCTTTCAATTTCTATTTTGCCCTCTGGTTCTAAAATATCAGGACAATTTTCCTTGAGAATTTCTTGAAGGGTGATTTCTAGGTTCTTTTTTTGATCATGGCTTTCAGGTAATTCAATAATTTTAAAATTTGCTCTCCTGGATCTATTTTGCAGGTCCGTTGTTTTTCCAATGAGATATTTCATATTGCCTTATATTTTTTCATTTGTTTGGATGTGTTTAATAGTGTCTTGATTTCTCATAAAGTCATTAGCTTCCATTTGCTCCAGTCTAATTCAGAAAGAGTTATTCTCTTCAGTGAGCTTTTGCAATTTATCTAGCAAAATTGGCTTTTTAATGCATTCTTCTTCTCATTGGCTTTTTCGGGCTTGTTTGCCATTTGAATTAGTCTATTTTAAAAATCATTTATTTCTTCAGTCATGATGTTGAGACCCTCTTTTCATGATTTTCTTTCATCATTCTCATTCTCTTCCCAATTTTTCCTCCACTTCTCTTACTTGGTTTTGAAAATCTTTCTTGAGTTCCTCTATGGCCTGTAATCAATTCATATTTTTCTTGGAAGCTTTTGGTGCAGGAGTTTTGACTTCATTGTCTTCCTCCCATTCTATTCTTTGATCCTTTTTGTCCCCAAAATAGGAATGTAAAGTCAGATTGCTGTGCTTGCTTTGCTTCCTTTGCTTGCTCATGTTGCCATTCAATTATTTGACTTTTGAGCTTTTTGCCACAGTAGAGCTCTGCTTCCAGGAGGGAGAACTTTGTCCCAAATTATTGGGGTTTCTGCAATGTACTCCACAGGCTCTGGCACCAGGTCGCACACCCCAGGACCTCCAAATCTCATTCTTAAGTGTAGTCTCTGCCATGAATATGATCCAATGGTTCACATTCCATTTTTGTATCTATAGCTTGAAAAGTCTCCTGAATCTAACAAAATTAAGTTAAAATATACAAACTCCTGAGTTCAATGTAGAACTGCTGGAGATGAAGAAATTGCCTTATATTCTGTATGGGAAAAATACTTTTTATAAACATACGTTTTCTTATAAAAATAAGGAACTTAATCCCTATATTGCCTTTTAGGTAACTTCTAAATTCCCCCATTTCACGTGAAGTTGCTGGTGAGTACATTTTCCTTTGACTCCATAAAATGGAATGTAATAGAGGAAAAATTTTGCCTTTTCCCTTTATGGACATTTGTACTGGAAGGAAGGAAGGAAGGGAGTAAAACAAGCATTTATTAAACACTTGCTGTGTGTCAGTTAGGTTGTGTAGAAGATAGAGGGCAGGGTCTAGATTCAGGAAGATTCATCTTGAATTAAAATCCTGCCTCAGACACCTACTAGCTATATCATCCTGGGCAAGTCACTTAAACCCGTTTGCCTAAATTTTCTCATCTATGAAATGAGCTGGATAAAGAAATGGCAAATAACTCTAGTATCCTTGCCAATAAAATCCCAAATGGGGTCACAAAGAGTCAGACATGACTGAAATGATTAAAAAACCACAAAATATGATGGTCACTATGACATTGGATGCTTTCTAATGGAGTTTCGATTTGATCATAGTTCTGCAGCTACTCATTGGACAATCTACTGATACATTAAACTTTTGGTTTATTTTTGCTTGAATGTAGCTTTGGAGATTCCATCAGGGACCAGCATGGAATTGAAAGAAGAATGGCACCCACAAAATAGTAGTCTTGTGGAGCAACTGTGGGTTCAGCTAGGAAGAGACGAACAACTGGTGACTGTAGCTAGGAGACTAGGCTGGGTATTCTATAGACAAAGAGATAGCAGAACACTGGAAAGTGATAAGAGACCTACCCACCAAAATATTGAAACCGTGGCTCTTAAACAGAGAATGAATGCTTGCCATCTGAGGCACTGAGATGGAGAAAGGAGGGACCAAGCAGCAGATTGCTTGTGAATGATACTCTGCCATGGGTTTAACTGTATCACAGCCTTCCACTGTGTGGAAGATGCACAGGAGGGAATGGGGATTTGACTCATAATCCCCCTTGGAGGAAAGGGAAGGGCAGTCATCTGGGCGGAGATACTAAGTATATTTGCTACCTAATTCAATTCAATGATATTCACCTTGCATAATGTTTTAATTAAATGTCTTTTGCTTTGAATTCATCTGCTATTCCTGACTTATCAATCAGTTAGGCAATAAACATCTTATCAAGGACCTGCTATGCACCAGTTACTGTGGTAAGTATTGGGGATACAAAAAGAAGTGAAAGACAGTCCCTGCCCCCAAGGAACTCACAATCTAATGGTCACTTGGTTTAGTGAAATTCTTTGGAATAGGAGCTAAAAACTATGAATCTGAATAGATGATGTAGTCAATACTACCACTAACTGGATATAGTTTTTAGAAGGAGATTAGAGGGAGGGCATATAGGGAGCAGGTGGCTGGGTTATAGTAAAATTTTACCTTATAAGTATTCATTTATTTTTCAAATATTCATGCATTATGCTTATTTCTGATTATGCACTTATAGAGATTATTGAGCGAGTCTATATTAAATATTCTACCCAGTCCACCAACAAATATTCACTTTAACCCTTTTTCATAATCAGACAGATCAGAAGAAAAGTTAAAAGGGGAATAAGGTAGTGAGAATTACATTTCACAAGGCTTATATGGTCACAGTGAATATTTGCTATGAAAGTCAACTATATGATGCAGCAGAGTTCAATACTTAGGTCCTGTGCCTTGGGACTACAGGTAACTCTGACTAAACCTTTTATTATTTCCTCTCCTCTTAGAAACAGGAATGTTCACTTTAGATATACAATTTTTGGTGACTAAAAATGGAGGAGCAACCACTCTAGTATCTAGACCAGAGGTTCCCAAATTTATTTGACCTACCATCCCCTTTAAAAAAATTACTCAGTGCCCCCCTGGAAATCTACTTTCTTTAACACTTTAACATTTTTTTTGAAATTTGCATCATTTAAAAAATAAATATATATTTTTAAAATGACACATCTTAAATTTAATAATTTATTGTAAATTTGAGGATTTTTTTCCTGCATTGAAATTTTGATGATGCCATATTGTGTCATGTAACCATATAGTATTGTATTAGAAACAGGTCATTATATGCACATATTCCTGTGGATGCATGCTCAACTTCCTGACGATGCATGACACACTTGCCTGCCAATACTTGCTTGTTAAGACCTATCAATGGACTTGACCACTAATAGGTTATAATGTGCATTTTGTGCGTTTATTTGGAAAATAATGTTATCACTACAACTTTAATTCTGTTATACAACCGATGAAACATACAAATGGCTTTTCAAATTTTCCTTCTCCTCTTCTTTTTTATGCTTTTATTTTTATTCAGTGCCCCCAAATTGCACCTGAGGCTACTACTGCCCCCCTAGATTGTTCCATCACCTTCAAGGGGGCAGTATTGTCCACTTTGGGGGCCTACGAATAGATTGAAATCTTCTTTTCCATCCTGTAGATGTGTACGTAGTTTATTTTGTTATGATATTCTCATTTAAAATAAAACCCATTTATGCAGGTAGTCAACTTTTTTTTGAGTTACCTCTTTCTGGCTTTTTCAGAGAACCATAATTCATCATTCTCAAGTGGTCTCATCCTAGTATCAGCAAAAAAGTCTTACTTGAAAGTAGGGACAAATGGGCTGTCAAGTTGTCATGGAAGTTAAGACGGGGAAGCTTGCAATTTAAAAACAGATTATTGTAGAAAGTAAAATTCAAGAAAAGCTTTCATGGCTATGTAACCAGAAAATGATGAACAAAAGTTTTCTGTATAGGAAGGGAGAGATGCAAAAGTTGCAGAACTCATTCAAAAGAAAAGGATTTTTAGTTCATTTGACCAGTATTTACCAGATCATGGTCAATGTGCCTGACAGTGTGCTTGGAGCACAGGGAGGGTATGTAGAAATATGTCACAGTCCTTGATCTTCAAGGAGATTACCATTTAACAGTGGAGAAAAGATACACACACAAAATGTTAACTAACATTATAAGAGTTAAATAACAATAAGCAACTACAAGACAAGAGCCTAGAGTTCAGATAAGAAGCTATAAACCATCAGGACATTCTTGTACTGTTGCTTTTGTGGACAAAGTTCACTTATTGCTGGAAGAGTCTTTCCCTTGGGAACCACTACTAGGGAAGTACGAAAGGAGTCTATTAAAACAAAAGGGCAGACAGGTGGACAAAGGTCATTGCTGATGGTTCTGCCCAAGAACACATTTATTAAAATTCTGAGAATTGATTCTCCTGGGATCAATTACCAGTGAAGTAAGGGAAACTGGGCACTATGACATTCTTGCTGATTACTCTCCTTCCCACTGCCAAAGAAATGAAAAAAAGCCTGTGTGTTTAATATGTAAAATAAGTGATTGAGAGATGAAAAAATAAGGTGAAGCATAAAATGGACTTCATGAATTAATGGAAAATGAAACCTTAGTCCCATGTTTACTAGATGCTGCAGACATGAAATTTTTGTTCTTTCTAACTTGTTCTGGCTCTATTTGGGTTATTTAAAAAAGGTTAGCTGTACTGACCCTGATATGACAAAAGGATAAACAAGGGTTTGGAAGGCAACAGTGCATGAGTGCACATCAGAGATAAGTGTTTGCATTTCCAGAAGTAGAAACAACAAGTCAGCATCCTAGGGTAATTGCATTCACAAGTCCAGCTGGGAGCTTCACATCATGTTCCCCTGAAATAGTGAAAGGAAAAGGTTAACTGTTGGATGGCGATGAGTTATAAAATGGATACAGTAGCTATAGAAAATGGCATGAGAAAGTTTTCTGTTGCATTAAAGAGATTGTCTTCATAGAAACCCAAGATTGAGTTACTATGATAAATTAGCTTACGAGTAGCACAGTTCTGAAGACATAGTCTATAGAGCTCTACCACTATCTTTTCCATGCTGGGGCTGTCTCTAGGTGGGACACAAAAACTGGGGGAAACCAGAATTCTGTTGTTACTATTGTGACAGACTGGTCTATTATGTTGTAGTTGTGGAACTGACAGAGAACTAGCCAAGTGACACCCTTTCATGATGGAACAGTGGCTATGGAGAATTGGTGTTCCTGGATGGTTTTCCAGTTGTGTCTATGTTTATGTTTCTTTAAGGTATTTATACTTCTGCCTGTCCCATGTCTGAAGCTATAATGTTCACTTACTAGGAATATTGGGACACCACAGACCAAATAATTTAGGTGGTGAATTTGTATCATAAGGTCAGTGAAAACAATATCTTTAGTAAGACCTTCTGAGCCCTTCCACCTGTACTGGCACACTGGTGTCAGAAGTCATGTGACTTTTGCAGTGAGAGGTGCTGACAGAATCCTCACAGAACAAATAATCTGGGAATCCAAATATAATTCTGCTCATTGATTCTGAAAATCGTGGTTGCATTTGTATAGTTAAAACAACTACATAATGACATGGATGATATTAGACATTCAACTGTCTTTGGCAATAAAATATAGATTATTGGATATTTGATTCAACTTCAATGATCAATGGGTTTTTAGGGGCCTAGACTTCCCCACTTGTAGATTACATGGAGTGGTCATCCCACTCTACTGCTTTTGGTCCAATTCTCTTATTTATTCTTATCTCAGGTTCTGGGGCAATGAGGAGACATGTTCTAATATTAAATTTATTACTAAAGTGGCAACATACCTCTAATTAATCTTTTTTAAGCTTCTGCCCTAGTTTATTAACGATTACATATTAAATAAACTGGAGAAATCTCTTTTCCCATAAGCTTTTGCTCACTCCTCTAATACCAAACCACTAATCTAAACTTAAAGAAGTGTCAAGATAACTGGCTATAAAATTTGCTAACAGTGTAACACATAAAACAAAAGCATTATTTATAATGTTTCATATGTGAAAAATATAACCGGCAAAGTCACCTCTAACCATCACTGCTACTGCTAACTTTTCAATTCTGGAAGCACAAGAGCACCATTGAGCCTTAATTGAATACCAATTAGAGTATCTTCTCAGGAATTCTTTTCATTTTTCTTCACAAGATAAAAATTAAGACAGTTCTCTCAGGAATTTCTTTCTATATTTTTTACATCTCTCAAACCATCACTGTTAACATTATTTGTCTCCTCACAGACTCTTCAAAGAATTACAGTTAAAATACAACTGTCATTAAGCAAGAGCATATATAACAGGGATTCTTAATCCTGGGTCCACAGACATGGACATCTATGGGGTCTGTAGATTAATTTCAGGGGGGTCAGTAAACTTGGATGGGAAAATTGATTCTTTATTTCAATGTAATTGGTTTTCTTTGCAACTTTCTGTATTTTATTTTATATATCTGAAAACATTATTCAGAGAAAGAATGCATAGGCTCCACTAGACTGCCAAAAGGCACAAAAATGCCATGATACAAAAAAAAAAGTTAAAACCCCCTGATCTATAGTTTGTGTTGGAGAGTCTATTGAAGCTACTATATCACACATTACATATATAATTAAAATATTCAGAATAATTGGATTAACTATGGGATGATCCATTTTCATGGTTACCAATAAAAGGAGTTTATTCAACCCAATTCAACCCAAATAGTTTATGAAAATAATTTCTAAAGTTCACAAACTCTTGGTATCTAGAAATATCAAAATAATATATAATAAATGCATGAAAATGATATATAGATAGTAAAGAGTATTAGGACTATTCAGTCACAAGCATTGATTATGTGCTTACTATATGCCAAGTGTGCTAAACCATAGGGAGACAAAGGAAAAAAAATGTTCCCTGCTCGCAGGGTGTTCATAACTAAAGGTGGGAGACAACATGTAAATGACTAGGTAACTAAGACATATATTAGGACTAAGTTAAATGGGCGAGATAACACAGAAATAACTAGATAACTAAAAGCTATATAAAGAGTAAGTTAAATGGGGGAGATAACATGTAAATAACTAGGTAACTAAAAGAGATATATAGAGTGGGTAGATGGTAATCTCATAGGAAGGAGAAGTAACTAGGAAAAGCCTGCAGAAGGGAAGATTTGCATTGAGTCTTGAAGGAAATTGGGAACGAAGAGGTACAGAGTATGGGACAATTCATTCTAGGAATGGAAGACTGCCAGTGCAGAGGTACAGAGATTTGAAGAGGATCATGGTCAAGGGACAGTAAGCAGGCCAGGGTGTTGAACCAAAAGGGACAGCGAGAAGTGGAGTTTATTCAGCCAGTGATTGCAGGGGGCATGTACCCAAATCAAGCAGCCCTGAGGAGAATGTGCTCAGGCTTTATAAAGACAAAAACCAAAGATATTATGCAAGAGGGAAAATACAGGAGGCAAAGATAGCAATCGGTTCATTGCCCAGCAATCCGTTTGTTGCCCCACTGGAAAGTTCCCATGTCTATTCTGAGAACTAAACAAAGGGGGCTGAGATTGGACATAGATATTTTGGGAGGATCAAGGATGGGGGCTAGGTGGACAAAGGAGAGCTAGGTTAGTAACAGAGATATGGGCTAGAGCTATAATGAAAGGCTTATGGCCTCAGGCAAATGTGTCTTATGGGAAGATTCAAGGAGAACTCAAGGGAGTTCCCAGAGCCTGTGCCTCATCATAGAAATGACAAAATTTTGAAGTGGATTGGATTGGGATAGGATGACTGCAAGTGAGGAGTCAAGGATGCCACTGAAGTTCTGAGTCCCGATTACTGGGGTGATGGTGATGCCCTAGACAACAATAAGGATATTTTGCAAAGGGGAGAGTTTTGGAGGAAAGATGAGTTCTGTTTTATATAGGTTGAATTTGAGGTATCTGCATGAAATCCAGTTTGATAGGACCTAATGTCAGTTACTAATACGTAATGCATGGACCCCTCTGTGAATGTTCCTAGTTCTTCTGCTGGAAGAAGAGGTATCCAAAGACTAACTAGGGATTTTTGGATTTATAATCCAGCACAATCTCTTTGGCCTATACATCATCTTATTTCAATTGGACAAGAGCAGATTTAGAAGGGGGAAGGTACAAAGTCTTGAATTAGTCTGGGACAGGAGGGTGGAAATGTTGAGGAGCTGAAAATGGCAGTAGTTGTGACAATTGGTATCTCCCCACCTCTTCTCTCTCTGCTCTAAAAGGAGAGAAATGAAGACAGGGATGATTACTGGAGACATGGAGAGCCTGTGTCCTGATTGTAATGTCTTGTAATTTGTGATTGAACCTATGATCATGAGGAAATATCCTGTCAAGTACTCTTTGATCCAATGACATTGACCTCTCAGCTCTGGGCATTTTCTCTGCCTTTGCCCCATGCCTAGAATGCTCTCCCTTCTCATCACCCACTCCCAGCTTCCTTCAAATCCCAGTTAAATTCCCGTATTCTATAAGAAGCTTTTCACAATGCCTGAATTCTAGTGCCTTTCTTCTTTTATTTCTTATTTATCCTATGGATAGTTTGCTCATATATATTTATTAGCTTGTTATCTCTCCCATTAGACCCTTGACAGCAGGGTCAGTTTGTTTGTTTGTTTGCTTTTGCCTGCTTTTATATCTCTTAAGTTTAGCAGAATGTCTGGCATATAGTAGCTACTTAATAAAGGCT